>UZAF01016495.1:34507-63755 GCA_900617895.1 Haemonchus placei
GAAGCCGTGAGACGCGCACGGTGTCGTGCGCAGGCCAACTGGTATACTATACATAAGAAAGGTAGGAGTAGGATTAGAATAAGGTAGAATCCGATCCGAGATAGAACTTTTTTCCAAAAACACACCTTTGAAGGAATATTCCACTATGATTTTGGACGAATAATGGAAGTAATAGTCCAGAACAATGCAAGAGTGTCGACGAAAACGTGAAAATCTGCTTATTAAGAGAACTATAGCCTTCAAAAAAGTAGTAAAGAATGAGAATGTGACAACAAAAATTGCATGGATGGAGTTCTTGGACAAGATATTCAAATGTATGGGGTGTGGTATGTTCTTCCCGGGAACCGCGTCGCGCTCGCCGCAGTTGTTCGTCGCCCGCTACGAAAGGGAAAGTTCAAATTCCTAATGGAAGGATACGATGAACCGCGGAACCAATGTCACATGTTGAGGGAATTCGGGAAGAAGTACCGCCTTCGTGCAACCTGGTGCACAGTCTCAACAACGCCATGAGAACTTGTCTGCCTTCAAGTGTGTACGCCGGCTGAGTCAGTTTTGGGGCCGCCTCCTTACTACGTCCCATCTAGGTCTTTTCTTAACCTGACAGCATCCTTTGTACTATCATCGGGGGTTACAGGTTCATCCTAGAGAGAAATCCCAAAAACCATTTCTATAGTAAGTTCTGTTTTCAGGGAGAGAATTCATTCGCTTTCGCAATTCGCTGGCTGCGCAAAAAGACATAGTCACTGTGGCCAACAATAAAACGCTTTTCGAGTAATTAACGTTTATATTTGCGCTCTGCCGTTTGCCTTTTTTCGGGCGTATATTCTAACACATAACACTCTCTTATCAATGTTCTGAACAGAGAAAATGAATAATGTCTTTCGATGTTGGCCATTCCGGCCAGGCAAATGCCCTGCATTAGTATTCCATTCAGAATCATAATGGCCTTTTGAATGCTCAGTGATCTATTAATGTCTTGCGGTGGCCAACCAATGCACAAGGCAATATTATCATTTTCCCAGATGGGTCTGTTTGCTATAGACCGACCTCGATGGCTGAGTTGGCTAGGCGTGCATCATTCTTCAGCCTGTAGTTAAGTTAGTGAACTACTTATCACTTTGTAGCTGGGAGCAGATGGCCGTATGTGGGGCCATAATGCCAGGGAATTTCTCAACTTCACTATTTTAGCTCATTTGAAAATCGGTTCCAAACCCCGACGTTTTTATAACGATTGCTATGTCATCTTTCATAGTCCACGACCGACCGCTGGTCGCTCGTGAGATGGGTCGCGCGACTGGTCGCGCGACCGGTCGTGGACTATGAAAGATGCCTATGAGGAATACATGACCTCAAACATGAAGTTCTCAGGAAATCTTACAGGTGCAGTATCGAAAACTGTTACGCCCATAGTTGTTCCCTTAACGAACCCCTGTGCTCAAGAAGAAAATGCCTCAAAAAAGTGCGCCCGTATAACCTTACATTATTAATTTGATCGGCAGCGGACAACGTTTTATCTTTGATCAGGTCCACGTCCCACGGAAAAGAGAAAATAATGTACCTGAAAATGGTAGCCAGAAAAAGAGTGAATGACAAAAGAGCAATTTTCTTATACCAAGTGATACTTAGCCGCACAGTTCCGATACCCAGCCGAGTAATTCAACGATCAAATGTTGGCAACACGGAATCCAAGGTGATCTCATATTGTGTTGCAAAAAAGTAAACAAACTCAATCTTCTAGGAGAATTGCGTTTAGACCTTAACCGTAGAGCACCCTTATGGCAACAGTGATGTCTCCTCTGAATGTTCCCCTTTAGGAATAAGGTTTTGTGGGAAAACTGTCATTTGCAAGAGGAGATTTGTAGATTGAAAAGTAAAAAGGGACTATATGGAAACGAGATTCTGAGAATCCCTACAAGTGCAACATGGCATTTATATTCTCGTTCACTTATGAACCCCAACATGAGATCATGTTATGGTTCAATTAATATCTTTGGCTTTTGGGATCTGACGACTCCAGAAGGTCAGCATTCTTGCCACTCAATTGCCTAAAATTAAGGTGCTTGCCTTTGAATCTGAAGCTTTAAAAAGAATTGACACAGATTAGTGAGATATGGGATCCTCATTATTCGATCCTAGCAGTTACACTGAAAACAGTTGATCATTCAACAGGCAACACCGAACCCAGAAGCAATCACCTGAGTGTGTGGCCTGCCAGGTATGAGCAATATCTACTCTAATGGTGGAATGGATATTTGCGCAATTTAGGAGGTAAAGGATAGGTCTTCTTAGCATTGATCGATCCCAGTACCACGTAGTGAAGCAAAACGTTTTTCAGAGGTGGCAGATAGACTTTCGCGACTCTTGGAATAAAGGAGTCCCTCAAGATAAATTGCTCCTATAATTTCTCCATGGCACTTCCACTTTTATTGAAAAGAGCGCTTCAAAGATTGCGCGGATTTTCAGTGGACCAGCATTATCAGTATCGGGCTTTTTATAAGTATTACAGTAAAATTTTCACGATTAATGGAATCTGCACTACTCATGAGTAGTTAGAGGAAAGCTGGACGAGATCTAATTGTTAGTCCGGCGTCATCTTGTTAGTGCTATCCAAAAATATGCAAAATCCTCATTGTGCGAAAAGTAATCCAAACATGGATAGATCTAATAGCTTGCTTTAACCAAGTTTCGTTTTCGGAAGCACTCTCTTTTGATCTTATTGTGCCGTTCAGCTTTGCTTTCTAATCCAATGGTAGAGTGCATTCCCATCGGTGAGCAGCGTTTCCAAATCAACGAACGAGAAGAAAACTTACGGGAATCAAAGTATAAACAAAAAATGTGAATGTAAATTACCAGCATCATTAAGTTGTCTCTGTACGAACAGAAAAGTGGTGCGAGGATGCCTGGATTCCACTGAAAAAAGGTTATAGAAGGTATTTGCATGCACATAAAGGGAGCATTATCTTAAAATATCATTAGCTATAAGTGGTTCGCGTGGTAAACAAAATTGTCTACCGAAAAGGAAAATACTATGAAATGTTCAGTGACTCCGATACCTAGATATTTTGCAAGAGGTTCGCCATGGCCGCTGCAGCGAGGGTATAGATTACGGGACTGGGGGCCTCATACGAGAGCAACAACTGAGAGCGAGGGATATTGTTCTTCCGGTAGCTTAGCCCTGGTGTCCCACACACCATATGTACTAGTGAAGCTCGTAAGGAACAGCGTGACGGTCTTCTGAGGGAGCCAGGCTAGATTCACTACGGGTGGTAAAATGCTTCAAAAAGCTTTTGAACAAAGGAATCCATCACAAGACCAGTTCACAAAAGAAATGACTCTATTGCGAAAAAGAACTAGTACGAGTCCGTGAATAACAGGAAAGGTGAAGGTTGTGGAACTAGATGAAATCCCAATTGATGCATAAAAGGTGCTCGTAGAGCGAGGGATTAGGTGACTCATTAGTTATTAAGAGATATAGAAAGAGGAGTGGAGGAGTGCTGAGGCCCCTGACACCCATCATAGAGCAACTAGAGTTATCTGTAGGCAGCCATCATCAAGGCCAACTTCCTTCCACAAGAACGAGAATGTTGCGATGGGTTTGAAGTTGAACGCGATGGTTTAGAAAGTAGGATGCCAGGGCGGTCATGCACATAGCCTCTGTTCAGGTAAAGATGAGAGAGCATGGATCATGTTATGGGCACGTACTGGAAAGGCCTCGAGGACACCAATAAATAGAAGTATTCGAGTTTGGAGCAATGAAAATGGCCACATGAAGCTTTGAGTTTGGAGCTAGAAAAACGGTCACATGGAGCCTTATTGGAGAGATGGAGGAATCTGATCAAAGAGAACCTCTCAGGAACTAAGGTTGAAGAAGGTAGCAGCCACTAACAAGCGGATTCTGCAATCGTGCGGTACTAGTACGTAATGCTCAACAAGACAGTGCTTGGGCTCGTCCTTCCTTGAGAAGCTCAGTGAATAATTTGTTTTTCGTTCATTAGCTTATTAATGAGAGAGTCTATTCAATTGCACTGTTCCTGAACCTTCTCGCTCATTTCTTCGTGACGTTCATTGCATTTACCTACTTAATGCAACATTTATGTTAAGTGGGGCATTAGCCCTTGGTTGCCCTTTATTAATAATATTAGTATGGGCGAATGAATCTTACTAAGCCATTGTTGTTTTACAAAAGCTTACATGCTAAAAGCTCTTTTATGAACTTCCTGCATTGCTGGATACCTCACAAGGTTGACTAGTCATGATCAAAACTTCGGCGTCGGACGGGACTAGATCACGTACTTTTCCCCATGTATCAGTTGTGGAACAGCGGAGATCTTTCTTCCTACGTCTAGACTGATAAGCCCAAAATTCTTAGTCCTGACCTCTGTTGACGAAGTTTGATCGTAAGCAGAACCAGGAACCCATATTATAGCTTTCTGACAAAACTGTTTTGCACAGCTTCCAGCTTTTCAACAGTACTCACTCCGTATGGGTTGAACACAGGAGTGCCATACTCTAACATATGTTGAACGAAAGACCTATGCGCAAGCAACAACCCTGAGGAATTTCACTTTCGCAGGACACTGGCAAAGCTCCGAACAAATTGTACATAATAAATGCGGATTTTTTGCGATGGTACCACAATGAGAGTGGAAGCTGAGGCCGCTGTTGACGAGAAAACGTAGATCTGTGACTTGTTCATCTGAAGAGAGAGGAGTATCTCTGATGTAAGTATGACGCATATTATGACTCTCCGAATATAAAAAACTCGTGAAAGGATCAATTTACAAATGTTTGACCACTGTGCAAGCTCATTTACTACCGTTTGAAGGTCCTTAATGGCACTATCACTAATATGGTATGATAAAGCATGAAGTCATCTGCAAAAGCGCATACAAGAACCTCCCCTCGGTGGACACCGCAGAACAGAGGATAGGAGGGCAGAAAGTACCTTTGCTTACCCTTATTACTACGGATGGAAGTGGGTACTGCGCCTGAAAATCCCCTGAAAGGTCATGAAACTGCTCGATACTTGAAAGCGTCAAGAAGTCGGACTTGGACATTACATTATACATAGAATATGCTACTGTGACTTGCCTGCGGGCAACGCCGTTTCATGAGCCAATAGGGTGTGGCGCACCAACAGGCTACGCAGCCGTTATTGGGTTGATAAAATATTCATTTGTATGCCAATGAAAACTGGTGATTGGAACATTTCCCACTCCACAATCTTATACATGCTAGACAGAGTTGTTATACTGATACCGCGCCTTTCCTAGTTTTTTTACTGAGGGAAAAAACAGTAATGAGGATTACTTGAAGTGTTCCCTTTGGAGCTGACGACATAGCCTCACACGCTTTCGCAAACCCTTGAAGAGATGTCGAGCGCATCGTGAGTGACAATCTGAATCTTAAGTGGAAATGCCCTTCACGATGCACCTAAGGGTTTTACTATAATAAAGCAAGATTGCTTCCCACTGATCTCACTCCCCAGGGAGGAATCCGATAGAATCAAGTAGAGAAGTCTCAGAGTAAAGAACCCGAGAGATGATGCAATTACCGAAGATGATGTCCTTTCAAAACATCATCGACTTGTGAGCGATGTATGCAGTGACCACATCCTTTGGTAGCTGGACGTTCTCAAACTGGTCCCTATTCAACTCATCCAGGGTAAGCTTGAGGACGAATCAGCATTTACGCGAATAGATCAAGACAACCTTTTCAAATCGGCGCCAAACCTCCGAAGTACTCTGATCGGTGTGAGAAAAACCCATAATGAACAGGAAAGGCGAAAGCCTAGAGATAACAAACGAAATGGCCCGATTCTTCGAACTGGGAGGGCTTCAACAGCCACCGGCTCCATGTCGGGGTCCTGTCCTTCAAAGCCCTCTCACTGTCCAAATGTTCATGTAGATACTTTAAATGGTGGCTGACCGGTGTTCTGCGCAAGTGCAAGGAAAATTATCTGTTGCAATATAAAGTAAAAGTATAAAATGACGGCTGATATGAAATTGAGGAGAAGAAACAACCCCTGCACTAAACGGAGCTTCTCCCTGAAATTTGGTATCAAGCAAGCGCAACACACCCCTTAATTACTTCTTCAAAAGTGTGCATATCCATACTAATCGTAACAGCGAATCGAAAAAGGGAGCTGTGGTTGGGATACTTTAGAGTGCAGTGGTAATGAAAGGTGAAGGACTCTGACGAAAGTGACCGGTCTCGACGATGCTTCACAGTCAGCCGTAGCAAACACTGGCGATGAAGATAGCTTTAAAGGAACAACTTTTATAACATGCAACATTATTCGTACTAATCATGTCATCGTGCTCAAGCTAAAGCTGAACATTTTCGATTTGATGTATGTTGGTGAGCGAAATTCAATCAAACCATTTCAATCACCGAGAACGCGCGGATATGAAGCCGGTCATTTTCTCGGTTATTTATCTATAGGAGGATTCTGTCAAACAGAAGTATGAAAGCCTCCAACACTCTACTGCGGGCCGACAGTTCACATTTAAAAACAAAAAGTATTGCTAGGAGTTTGGCAACCCGACGCATCACGGATCGAGCCACGCACATGGATTTAGCGACTGATGACTCGAAGGAGAGATAGTCGAAAGGGGTGTGTCACCTGTAGTGCTTAATAATCGGTTTTATTTCGCTAAACCCGCTGTTACGTTTAATTCACCTGACATAAGCCGACAACGGCTTAATCACTTTCCCCTAATTGAGAGAAACGAGAACACTGGGCGAATTAGTTACAACTTGGAACCACTCTTTGCTGGAAGCATCCCGAGTAAGGGGTCATTGGATAGATTGATCAAGCATATGACACTGATTGAGATGGATTCAACTCACATTCTCACTATTAGTTGGACTGATTTAACGAAAACGGGTGATGGAACTTCTCCCCCAATTCCAACGGCCAGCGGCATTGGTTCCGCGGCGTCTGCCGTATCCTTCCACTGAGCATTCAACTGCTTCATAGCAGATCGAGCGCGATGAGCGCGAGCGCCAGATGCCGTGGGGGGGGGGGGGGGGGGAGAAGATACCACACCCAACGAAAACAGATAGTTGCCCTCCCAAGTGGTAGTGGTGAAAGGCGTACCTACTGGTAGACCTAACGAAGACCAGCTAATCAAAAAATCCCTTTCAGCTTTGTGTTGATTGATGAATCTGCAGCCTAAACATTGAATTACAGGAAACGCTGATCTATAATATAAACTACATATTACAGCATGCACGTCTACCGAACTAAGCTCCTGAAAGTAGCTCCAACAAAGGCAGGATTGGAGTAGAAGTTCTGATGGATTTGCTTTTCTTACAAATTTCATTGTCCGATCTGCCTAAGCGTTTGGCGAACGTTGAGGAGGCATCTGTCATTGACTACACATTATCCACGTTGAAGGACTGGTCTTTCGAAGCCAGGCAAAGCCGTTTTCAGATTAGCCTCGCATCCGACTTCTACTGGGAATCGTAGTGTTTGTGTGACCTGCACCATGACTTGTGTTGGCCAGTTGATGTGTGAATCATTCAGTTTAGCCTCCTATACGAGCTATACGAGTCTGGTAGCAACTAAGTAACTCCACAGGGATGGAAGGCTGAGTGAAGTACCGACAGAGATTCAGCCCTGGATCACCCTGAATACGAGAGAGCGCACACATGCCATTACAGCACCTGTGATCTTTTCTTAATGCTGATCATCCTATGATTTGGGGGCTTCAGCCAAAATTCGTGTCGTCTTGAAATTAGTCCCTTTCGAGACCGGAATTCTACCCGACGAGGCACGAAAGTGCACCCCAGCTTTACAACTGATGTTTCGAACTAACAGGGATCCTCACAACATAGAAACCGTACTCACCAGGCTTCCACTGAAGTCGCGAAAGATCTGCTGCCGCAAAATTGCGAGAATGAGCTAATGAGCGTTCTGAATATCCCCCTCACCTTATGCTTACAAAGAGGAGGATCACTTAGCGATGCTACTAATCCACAGCTCGTCTGGAACAGAAGGAGACCCTTATGGTTAGTCATAAGCGGCCAAGTTGCAAGTTTTTGCTGATCATTTCAGGACTTTCCCGAAAAATTGAAAGCGACTTAAAATTTTTTGAAGCAACTGTTGGTCTCCTCAGTCGAAAATTGTGCAATTTATTTCGAACTTGCTGCCGTTGCGTCATTCGATTTCGACCAAGATCCTGGTAAGGCTTCGGTGCTTCATACCATAGAGAAGTTCCGAAACGTATAGCGAAGGCTTTCCTGTTTTTGAGGTGTAAGCTTCATCAAAAGTCCGACGTTCTCTCTGATAGCTTATACTTACAGTGGAACACACCTGGAACTAGTTGCTTTTTGACTTTGTTGTTGTCCACTGGTGGATCCTTGTTTCAGAAGGGCTTCGCGTAAGGCAGTGTTGATAATATTGTAGATAAAAAGGAGACGTTACAGCCACTGGTTTGCCAACACCTTCCCGCGCAATAATATGCTCCGTAGAGCCGTTCACCGACACGGCAAACTTGGATCGCGACCTTGGGTCCCATCCATGCACATAGTTGTCTCACAATGTTGTTCCAACAGCTTGTTCATCTGGTTGCGGATGAGCTTGTGTGGCGTGGTATTCGATCAACATTCATTGCCAATTCCTTCTTCAGTGCAACTCGAGTTGTTTCAGTTGGATATTTCCCTGACTGCAGAAGACAGTAAGACATTAAAAGATGCAGCCTCCCACCCAAGGTTGAGAAACCAAATCCCAGATTGTTGCACTCTTGGACCGCCGACTTTTCCATCCTTATGGAATAGGTCATTTTGATCTGAACTTGCGCGGCAGGTTAAAAAAAAAACCGAACTTCGCAAAGTGGACTTCCGGTAGCACAAACGCTGAATATTTGAACGCCACTGCTACACTTTCATTCCCATTACCAACCCTGAAACGAAGCCTGAGATCTCATAACATTTGTATGCCCACGTCGGCAAGCGCCCGTAACTGGTAAGGGTGTGGTCAAAGGTACCACTGCGGAAGCCGTCCACGGGACCAGAACTACAACTACTAAACTCTCGCTCCACGACGACATTAATGGATCCATCACAGCTGATCAGATGCGACTTCTGGTGAGTTATTTCAAAATTGGAAGACCTCGAAAATCTGAACTCCATCACCCAGAATTTTTAATTACTTTGAAGGTAGCCAACCTTTGAGTTAAGAATGGCAAAGTTCTGTAGGACAAAATTTCAACGAACATCGAATTCGGCGACTGAACCGCTGCCATTATGTTGAACTTTTCGTAGTTAAGGATTTATGTTCTAGTAATTAACCCAGTTGGGTACTATTCTACTATTACATCCCCAAAAACTCAAAATTTTAATTTTCGATGAAACTTCGCCTATAGGGGTAATGCGATGCCCTGATAACGAATATGACCTTCATTTTTGGCGCTGGCGCCATTTGGAGCCAATTGGCTAGAATAGAATAGTTCTGGGGGTGTAATAGTAGAATAGTACCCCCAGTTGTACTAATCCTAATTCAAAATGTATTCACCGAACCATCATACTGCAGCTCTTCGCCACTCTCCCCTTTGTTGCCGACTCCTCTCGTTTTCTCCCCTTCGGGATATTTACTAATTACCTGTTCAAAATCCCCTATCAAAAGGTATAGTCACGTACACTTCACCACCTTTTGCTCTTAAATTACAGGTGACACTGCCCTTCCGTCGGAGAGACTCAGAGCATTCCCAAGAGAATGGGAGACGAGAAATGCAAAACGTTCTCAAGGAAGATATTTGATCAAGTTTTGAGAAAATGTCTCTATAAAAAAATGCAGCGAAATAGGAAAAAATGAAACGTCATATAGATTCTATTACAGCTATTACAAAAAAAAACAATCTCATTTCTATCGTGCCTTAAACAGTTGCTGAGATGTTGCTTTTTGTGAATCGTGTGCAAATATACAGTGAATTCAAAAATGCTGTGAAGTACAGCTTCTCGACAGTAGGGGGAAAGATTTCATCACAGGGATATTGTTGACAATACAGTATTTCGTTAGGACGGATTTCACAACGTCCTCACGCACCCGAGGTAGGTTCTTGTTGCGACGTATATGTGACGGCTGTTTGGAGGCTCTTGAGTGCGTGTTCGGGTTACTGTGTAACACATTCACAGGACTTTGAAATCCGTCTTAAATGTCCACACGAGGGTTTCCAGCCTAGGTTTCTTCCTGTCAACGAGTGGACCCTTACCCACCCTACGTCCTACCCATGGTCATTTCATGGAGACAGATAAGGATTTCTGTTGGATAGTACTGGACGAAATAGAGCTCCTATTATCTATAGAAACAAGATAACACTGGATAACTATAATAAAATCGTACATGCGGGATCGGAATCTGAAGATCCAAAGGACTATTTCACCACAGACTAGCCATACTGATCGAGGCTTCTTACGATTCAGTGAAGCTCGAAATTTGATGAAGTACAGGCTCATATGCGCGAATACCACTTACACAATATTTACGGGGGTCGTCGTAAGCATTAAAATAGGAGGCACCTTTAGCGAACACATATACTGTGCTAAAGAAACATTAGGTACGCGGCAGGAATCAGCAGCAGCTACCTTTTCGCCTCCCGATCTATTACTTCATCTTTGAGTTCCTCGACTCTCTCGAAAAGGCTACAGCAACTGTGGCTGCTTTCATGGTCCACGATTTGGCCAGCGACCGATCGCGCGACCGGTCGCCCGATCGGTCGCTGGCCGAATCGTGGACTATGAAAGCAGCCAGTTCCTTATTGCAGGGATTAGTCATAAAGACTATACTACACACAGTTTTCGTGGAGGTGCAGCACCTACGGCTTTGGAGCAAGGATTTGATAGATCCATACAGATGGGGAGATGTTAATCCACTCAAGCTTTTTCAGGCCTGCATCCGTCCAGCAGCGTCGGTCTAACCCTAGGATAACGGGTATACCATTACTGTGATCTTTTTTGCATGAATAACCGTAGCTATACCCTACTTTGCGCCACGTATTATATTTACTGCTTGCATTGTATGGTTTCCTTAAGCATGGTTAGTTACTAAGTTGTTGCTCAATTATGCACATCAATGAAATATAATATTATAGTTGGAGAGCGCGACATAAGGCACATGTATTTCGGTTGCTCGACACTATTTATGTACAGATATGTTGTATTATGGGTCATCGAAATCAATATATCATTTTAGTCGCTGTGCTAGTGCCGCCTATACCGACTGGCAATGAACCTTCCACTCCTACAGAAAAGCCGTGCATGTGTGTGACGCCTTTCTATAGCCTCTCAAAAACTTCTGACCAACGGGGTGCCTCAGGTAGTTTTTTGAAGAATGCAGAGCATGCGCCTTCGGGATCGCCGCATCGGAACTTGGTCACGGACCTCGATAATCCGCGTCAAGAATGAGCAGTACTGACAATACCAGCTGAGCCGATGCGCGCGGTGTAGTTCCTATACTGCGACCACAATAGCGATCCTTCTCAAAAAGCGGCCCGCAAATACACAGTTCACGATAAAAATGGCTACTGAGTTCTTCTCTTAGGAATACCTAAAGCCCTCAAGGGTAATAGGAAGGACCCTCTCGCGCACAAAAACTCGACGGTTAGGGTATAGAGGGAGCACCCAGGACCCACACACAACAGGTGATCGCCGAGTGATGAGGCGATGTTTTTCTCCCATTCTTTTTCCTGTGTTATTCTCTTTGCTGCTGCGATCCTCATTCTAACTCTCTACCTCAAAAGACTGAAAAAGGTTGGCTATTTTTGCTTGTACTACGGTTTTTTCGTTAACTTATGCTCATAAATGGATGAATTTTTGCTTACCATAGTCAGCTCTTCGCACCAGAACCCACACTTACGTAATGACGCACAGTATGTAGTTCGTCCAAACGCCCCATCCTTTATTTTGTTTTGTATTCATTCTCGAGCAACCACCTTTTTAACGATTTTTTGAAGCCCTTTTCACTTTGGTAGCACGCACTTTCTTCGCCTTCATCGCACTATTTCCCACCTTCCCTTTCATTTTTCGTCATAATCTGGATAACCCGGAATTATCATGAACTGTGCCTTTAAATCGAGCGCTTCATCATTTCGGCCTCAACTCAAAATGAGTCCGGCTGAATGCAACCGTTTGTCTGGGGTATGATGTAGAACTGATGGGAACAGTTTTGGCGATGACCTGCTACGCTCTGTTCAGGAGTGGTAATCATGCCGAACACCTTCATTTGCAAGCCTTCTATGCCACTCTACGAAGACATCCATGGTTTAATCAGCATCAGTGATATCACACATCCTTCCCTATTAATAATCACGACCACACACACAGGATATGTGCTGATCGGGGGACGGTCAAGTCGTGCGTCCGAGGGTGCNGCCCTAATGATAGGCGCCGAAGTCCTCCAAATCCGCCACGAACTTCGCCGCGCAATTTGCCGCGCGCCCCCTCGGACGCACGATTTGACACACACCCGTGCTGATCAGGGTCGAGTCCCAGATCAGCACTGCCTTGTACATCGGCTGGTCAGTCACTGCATTGACCACACACGCATGCCAGCCACATCCACTCTGATATTAAATGGAATTTGAATGCGAAGGCTCATATCAGTAAAGGGACTGACTGACGCCCGGATATTTTACCCTTTATGGCATAAGATTTGCGAATCGAGAAACCATAAAGAGAATGAATGTTGCAGTTTGTGTTGGCTGAGTCTCAAACTGATGTTGTCAAAATTTATGCATCTCAGCTTGATCGCTCAACTAGAAAGGTGGTAGTTGCAGAGAATGGCCAGGTCATTCTATAGCCGAGGACCCAACCATCGCTCACTAAGGATCGCCGACTTTAGACAGAGAAGCAGCGAACTTCTTCTGTGATGTACCGCCACAAATTTCCTTTTCTCAAGAGGGAAAAAGATGAAGATGCACATCTATGAACAATACCCTTGCTTCACGTTGACACACATCATCAAGTTTGCCAACATGAAACATTCAAAAAACTTCAGCGCCCCTTTTTCAATCGCCCTCTCCTCAATAAAAGATAACATTCCTTATCATAAATGAGCAGTCATAGATGCCATTATTATTGTAGTTGGCAACCACGTCTTGATTTCGTTATCGGTAACGAAAATAAATAATCAAGTAGAACACCACGATTATCCTTGCGGCAGAGTCTGAAGGCATTTCGATGTACTCACCTTTATCTACAGCAGACTAGTCATGGAAGACCCGGCTTGTCGTAACCACATGCATCAGATGGTCCCTGATAAACATAAGAACGATAAGTTTTCATACAAAAACGCGACGATATCAATCGAAAACGGAACAAATGGACTTAAGTAAGACTTTAGAAGGTGATCAAAAAGAACAAAACAGACGGCGATAGAGTGGTGTATACCACTGTTGTAATGGTTTCATGCAACCTGGACAGTATCCCCTCATCAACAGCACAATGAGGAGAGTTAAGCGTGGGGACCGAATTTGTAGAAGGGTGAACATTGAAGAATCGCTGGAAAGGAGAGAAGGGAAGTTTTGAGGCATAACCATCTTCTCCAGTGGGGTTGCCAAAAGGTCATGCTAGATGATGTTATCATCCTCTATTCAAAAAGGAAAGATGAAGAGGGCATGTCTGTTGAGTCATTCCTATGCAGTAGGGTAGTCCTGTTTTGAAACGAGTATTGCTACAGAACTTCCTCACAGTTACACTTATGCTCAGTTGTAAGGAACCTCATCTGTAAATGTTCCCCCAGAGAATTCGCCTATGAAAAGATCTAGTATAGAGTATAGTGTAGATAAAACTAGGTCGCAGCTGTAGACAAGAAGATCACAACTTACTCCCAACTTCCGTCTCGCTTTTTCCTCGGCATAGTTGTCAGCAGTTATAAGATTCTTGTGCTGTGCGAGGTTTTTCCATTAGGGGCTATTGAATTTGAAACTACAAACCACTACAAATCTCGCACAAGAATACAATAATCTTACGATCCTCTGTTTTGTTAAGTGCTGCTATTTGGCCGCAGCCTGCGCTTAGAAAGTCTTTGAAAGATGGCAAGTTGTGGGCAAAACTTGTGCCGAGGTTGGAACTCGAATAACTACTTGTACTATACTTTCTGGGTACCACTTTCCTTATTCCTAATACTAGCGAGACCTTATTTGCCCTCACATTCTCAGTGGCTTTTATATTCGAATGAAATCATGCTACCATGAACAAAAAGAAACTTGATGACACAACCCCCTGCAGAAGTGAACTGCTCTACCACATGCGTTGCGTTTCCACCTTTACCGATGCACAAACTGTTCAAAGAGAAATCTGATATTTCCAAGTCAGCCACAGACAAATTTGATCTAGGGTGATCAGCTTTTCGGAAACGTTGACAATTTTTAGGGTTTTTGCTATGAACATTTTTACACAATTACTTTCCACGCAGCGTTCATTCACAACAAGATAGAGTGATTCAAGCAACAGTATCTTCAAGGAGGACTTGAATTTGTCAAATCGCTTAACGCCGTAACCAATTAGAATCACTTCACTTCTCTAGCGATTTTATGGAAAGGTTCCGTTATATATATGTATTTTTTTATATAAGTTTTTCTCAAAACTGAACAAACTCTTTTTAAAAATCAAAAAAACCGAGAGCGCTGAATGAAAGAAACCTCAACATTTGAAGTCATGACAGATCTGGAATGGATCCCCATCGCTGGTTTCGAAAGAATGGTATTCACTCATGAATTCACTTATGCACCAGTAGCCCCCGGATGGGACCAGGCCCTTCCCCTTGGCCGATAACGGAGTCACAGTGCTCTTCTGATGAACGCTTTTGGACGAAACTCCAATTGGTCATTCTAGTTTGTAGCAAGATCAGGGGGTCTATTACCAAGATGAAGGTGTGAGAAAGGTTGATTGATGTTGGCAGAGGATTGGCATCAATATTTGTTTCAACTACTCTTGGAGTACGCGTATCCTAGCGACAAACAAGCTATTTCTTAATGATGAATGAATCTCGGGCGCGAGCTAAAAAAGAGCTGAACAAGCTCGTTTCCACTGATTTCTTTTCGTCAATGAGGCCCATAGACGATTCTTAGTTGGGTTCCATAACCTTTTTTTAAATTTCTAGAAGCAAATCGCAAATTTAACGGTTATCCTTCGTAAGCTTTTTGCTGAATGTCTGCAGAGGAGTATTAATATGAGACCCTTGATGCTAGAGAAAAGCTCAGAGAAAGATGCAAGGAAAGATAGTTTGAATGCTCGAGTATGTATCAAGAGTAATGGCTAATCCTCCCGCTAATCTTCAAAAGCGCTTTTGTTTCTTCACGCCAAACAATATGTCACGAGCCGCTCGCGATACTTATTACTGCAGTTCTGGCATTAGGTGAAAGGTAAAGTAGTAGCGAAAAAAGCAGAAATAACTTTGTCTGGATTGTTGACAATGCGTTGGCATTTTATCTTCATTGTAAATCTGCAGCAAACAGATCTTGAGAGCAGAGGCTATTAGCAAAGCTGTTACAAAAGGGTTGTTACTAGGGCAGCATTTGCATGTAGGGGGACTAACCCATATGAGGCACATGGGTGGTGGGTTTCTTTTTGATTACGAATAGCACTTGGTTATCTCTAGGCCCATGAACGGTTTAGGCAAAAAGCCTCTGGGAGCCCCCTATAGTTCACCATCTATTGACATGTAGGGGAGGGGTGGTGGGTATGGGCGAATGGGCAAGAGGTGCTGCTACCCCCATTTAGAGGGTAACAAATGAAACTCGAATAGAACCCGCACCGATCAAATCCTCACCCTCCCCCCATCCTCGGCACTGGCCGGTAGTCCTACTTAACCACAAAATGCAGAATCGAAAGTTGAACATTCTGGAAACCTTAAATGGTCGCCTATGTATTTGAGTAGTACAGCGATTGCAAGTGAAAGTTGAATGCGCCATTGAGGCACTTAATAGGGTGGGAAATACCGAGAGTAGGGACTTGTATAAGAAAGATCACAAGCTTCAAAATTGCCACCAACGAAACTTGGCTGTTGTTCAGTGATCAAAAGTGTTCAAATCTAATCTCCAAACGCAAGTGATTAGGAAGAAAGCCCCTAGGATTCCCAGTGTCAGTGAAGATTCGGAAAAAAAANAAAAAAAACTCCCTCAGACAAAAACCTTTTTGTCGGTTTTCGTGGGTAGATATGTCCCCTTCTTCAGAACAGGGCTTATTCTTTCTCACACAGGCCTCAGTGATCGGCTTAGTTTGTTTTTCAGTTATCGGCTCGTTTGGTAGCACATGACCTTGCCACTAATCTGTTGATAGTTCGAACACTACGATTTAACTAAATTACCATATATAGGTTATATACTACTAATGGGACTTTTATCGGATTTTGTAATGTCATAGCAACGGCGAATCGACGATTGACGTTCTGCAAAAAACTGCTACCACACAACAGAATGCGATGCACAACTTTTCAACGCGATAGCTCAAAGTACGATCTGCCATTAAAATCTGATCGATCAACTGCCACGGGGAAATCTCCCATCCATGTTTCCCTAGGTCCGCAGAGAGCATACCAAGGCGATCAACTCTCAGTACGGGGAACACCTGGACGAGAGCTTAGCTATGAGCTGCCATTCAGTGACAAAGGGGCTTGCGGATACGAGACAGTGATCAGTCGATAGCAAAATGAATAGTGGGCTCTGGAGGGCCCTTTGAGTGGCCACGAAGAGGCAAAAGGTTCTGATTAAAGAGAGGCGAATGCGAAGAAGCTCTACTGGGCACTATGCTTCCTGTGCCCTTCAGAATCTGCTGTTTTTGCTGAATTGAATAGCGCAAGGTTGAACTAAGTGTTGTGGCTGTTGAATTAATTATAAAATCACTTAGAGTTTAAGCCGTACAACGGCATGTCAACAAGAAAATTTTAATCTTCCAACATGCAAGCAGTTTTAAGCTAATGTAAATATGCTATTTGGGGAGAAACTTCATGAATAGCGAACAAAATTACTTTTTTACTGAATAAGAAATAAGTGGGCCGTAAATAAAAACAGTTTTTGGAGAGTTTAGAACTACAGAAAGGCATCACCTTCCTAACCGTACGAGCAAGCAAACATTCCCTAAGAAGAAACTGAGCAACTCAAGGGGATGCGTCTGGAGCTAATCCACATAGCAAGACGAAATCGATGCAATCCGCCGGATCCATCAGGAGGTTTTTGCTGAATCTCTGCGACTCATCTTTCCCAGTCAATTCCACAGCAACCTATTCATAACCTGGTAGCAGCTGGTTCTGCAGCCTCCTCCCCTCATTCGCACATACGCATATTTTAACGGCGTAGGCTCAACCGAGCAATTCAAAATGCACACCTATCCGATAGTTATTAAAGAATTTCACAATATACACATAGGAAACGAATTGAGCGAACGGCGACAGTCGGTGACGCATCGATGGGCTCGCGAACAGCAATCGCTCGCAACTGCAGGATGGCCGCCATCGGTTCGTGTCATGCGAACAGCTGGTGGGCATTGGCGACGAAAAACGCGACGATGGCACCGTTGTAACTAAGCTCGGACATGGAAGAGATCATTGCATTGCAGAAGTTGGTGTCACAGCAGAACGAGCACCTGAAGGAGTAAACATCGGTCACAAACTGTCATCCACACCAAAACTTACACCAAAATTTTATATACTCTTCCAAATCTCTGGATAGGAGTGAGCGTTGTTTTCCAATTGTGTCCTTTTGAAAAAAAAANAAAAAAAAACTATGTGATGACGAGATCACAAAGCTTTCCTATTAAGGATCCTTTGACGTCAGCTAACAGAGTAACTTCGTTGTTTTTACTATTTTCAATTTGAGCATTGTAAAGAAGGTGCCTGGATTTGAGCAAACAAGCCGTGGAAAATGGAACGTTTTCAAAACAAACCCAACGAAGCGATGTTCCATGTCAGCCAGTTGCGTACAGCCATTGCGGCAATGCGACGAGCAGGATCTCTCGAACATGTAGATGGACGAGTCCGCCTCGGAGTACAATCGCCATACCTAGTACAATTCATATGAACAAAACGTATGACATTTACTTTTCTGAGGATCTCTCAATAAAAACAACAACTAAGTTTCCTGGGAACCACCTTCAACGGAACCAGGGCACCATACGCTGAAGCAGAAAACACTTCAACAACCATGTGCTAGTATCGCCATTAAGAATTTAGAAGTAAACGTAGCATAACCAACAGTTGACCTCAGCTCAATCTCTGGAGAACTTATCGCGCATCCGTTATTTCATTAATGTTTGAGACTGAAAGTTTTTCTACTCTCTACCCATCATCTGTGGGTTGTTATACCGAAAGTCACACATTGGCTAACAGCCGATCAGCCTCATTTTTCCTTCATTTAGTACCACCAAAGAGCTTTACTGGAGTAGTGGAAAGGTTAGAGTGTTGTGAAGTCGCTGACATTAGTCGGACCATCTGCCTGCTCTGCAAGTCAGAACGTATACCGTGCTGACTCCTTGCGATACTGCGTGACAAGGCCCCAGAAGATTTGATGGGTCGCTTCAGAAGTGTTGGTTTTTTTTACATATAAATCGGTCCCTCGCACAGACAACCAGTTAAACGAGAAGTTTTGCGTGTCGAACATCAATTTCCTTTGTGTGAGAGCTCGATGACAGTCATCATAGTGCAAGCCGTCTCGAGCTATACCGATTAGTTGTTAACAACAAAATTCCTAATGGGCTAGGAGGACTTGGGGATGATCTCCTCTCGAACGCTTAGCAATGAAAGTACGCCATTTCTCTGACGAATATTAGTTCACCTTCGTCTAAGCTTATTCCTGACGTAAGCATCGCGGAATTGAGACATTCTGGTTTTTTTAGACGTTTTAATTTCCAATTCAAGACATTCCAGGATTAGAAATCGTCAAATGTGACGGCAATTTCAAACAAAATTTAAGACAAATCAGAAACCACCAAGCACATATAAGTTATGAGGAACGACTACGGTAGGGTGATATGTATTGTGAGAAAGAAACATTGAAGGGGCTGGGCCATGAGAGTGGATAAGAAAAGGTCAAGGCAATTTGATAACTTCAGCAGGTTCAGGAAACCTCCAAACCTTGTAAGTGGTGAATAATCTGTTTGAAAGCAAAAAGCGATCGGCCGCGAATGTCCTTATTCATTAGTTAGTTGAATTTCGTCATCACTCTATTGTAGAAGCTGTCGAACCTACACGCTATAAATCAGTTTTGCAAACAACTATCTCAGGATCCATCACCGAATCACACTTATTTCTTTAGCTCAATAAACTCCAGGCTGTCTTCTTCTTCCGGCTCCTTTGACTATGAAGTTACCTGATGTTGAGCCTATTACATTGCAAGCTCGCAAAAATAACCGATGTTTTTCCTATTTTATGGAGGTAAGGGGGTTGTTCGATTTCCCAGCATAGGATAGGCATACGTTTTTCTGCGCTTAAATCAGTCTCATAGTTTTCAAGTGAAGAACTTTGGAGAGGTGATATATTTTAAAATATCAAGCATTGACAACGATTTTCTCGGTGATGCTCATCGATTAAGAATTTCTCACTTATCAAACATTCTAGAATCCTGATTTCAACGGCAAAATTTGTGGTGGTATGGGCCATGCATGACTCCAACCCTATCCGATACTTATGACACAGTATCCTCAGCATTCTCAACTAATTAGACTACCTGTCTACATAGTCTCTATATTTTTGGAGCATTGATGTATATTCAACGGACACCTGCTTCCATGGCGGCAGAGACGAATGTAGGCGTTATTGACGCCGGCTCGAGGGAATTGATAGTCAGCCAGACATACTGTGATACTGTTTGTACAGGCTTTTCTACTGTTATGTAACATTGAAGTCGTTTGCATAACTTTTACAACAGATTGACACGAAATTGATGTTCGACACGCAAAACTTCAACCTGTTGTAAACCTGTCCAACCAACAACTAAACTTGGCTAAATAAAAAGAGTGGATCAAAAGCAAAAGGGGAAGAGTGCCTCATCAAGGGGAAACCGCCGCTGGATGAACGAGGAATTAACTGAAACTTTCCTCTTCTTACTTGATACATTCGATCTCTAAAAATGAATTCAATCTATTCGTGATGAGGCGGTTTGTTGAGGACCTCGCTAGAATCGACCTATGAAGCCTTGGTTAGTTTAAAATTATCATTGAATTTGACCAGTCGTCTGGTCGTCTATGAAGTGAGCAAGGTCGTTTCCATCGTCCCGTCTAATCAGACATTACGCCTACATTATGAATTAATAGACAGATATGACACGATTTCTCCACAGATCCCCCTCACTATTAATCCTTTCTCACTGAAAGCCCTTTAGCCGATTGGTGGCGAAGCTACGTGGCGCTATCCCAAGTGACAGACGGGTTAATGGAAAGCGAACCAAAAGCCGACGTTACTTGCATAGAGACTTTAAAAATTGAGGGGTGTCCTTATTTCTGCTGAGTTGAGTGGAGTTACGCATTTTTCCTTCTCACAGTATCCATGCATGCGTATGCACACAGTGTGCGGGTGCGCTCCTGCAGAACAACTCTCCCAAAACCTTTTATTCGAGGGACTGGGAAGTAAGTGGGAGCCGAGTCAAGGCTGAGTCCAATGAATAAACCCTTATCTACTTTGGCATAGTCTGCCTAGCTACCTGGAGTCTGTTTAGCACAGGGGAACCTACTAGTAGCATGCCAGGCCCATGTAACAGCCTGGAATGCTACTAGTAGGTATCGCCTGTGCTGAACATTAATATAAATGGGCCCTATTCGAGTGAACTTGAAGAAGCCTTATCGTGAGGCAACATTGGGTAGGACCAGGAATCTAAGTTAGGAAGATCAATTACGACGTCATCGGACTGACCTAGATGAGAAAACATTGCGCTGCACGCTTCTTTGAAAACTAATGAACAATTACCCTAAAATTCCATAGATAAGAGCGGTTGAAACTACCGGTGAAAAATGAATTGGAATGAAATTGAAATTGAATGCAGTCACCCTCTAACTTGATGGATGNCATCCATCAAGTTAGAGGGTGACTGCATTCAATTTCAATTTCATTCCAATTCATTTTTCACCGGTAGTTTCAACCGCTCTTATCTATGGAATTTTAGGGTAGTCGTTGGAATAGCAGCCTAGACGTGGCGGTGTACGTGCCCTCGTCAACACACATTTGGTCATGAACATCGATTCGTAACAAGTCTAAAAAATCCGAATCGGAAGCTCGCGATGGTATAACCCCAGCTCCGAAAATCTTCGTTGCCTACGCATCAACATCAAGCTATAAAGAAGTAGAAGTGCTCTATATGGGCCCGAGAACTCCCTTCAGAGAAGACCATTGTTTTTTTTCAGGGCCATCTTCAGTGATTTCGATAAGTGAGGTTCCAGAGAAGCAGCTAAAAAGCTTCACATTGGGACTCTCGGAACAGAACAGAACAATGAGCAGTCATCATACCAACAAACACCATCCGTGATGATTCGCAGATCCAAAAGCCCTTTTTCATTGGCTAGTGACTTGGGAGCCATGTGTAGACAGTTTCATAATGAGATGGATTACATCATCCTCAATCGAAAGTTTTCTGGCTGTCGTCGCTGTTGTTTCTAAGCTTTTCACGGAATCCGACAATCGTCTCTTCTGTGCTAGATTGTGTTTTTCAGAGAGTGCATAGGGAATCGCGAAGTTCAGGAAACGAAGCCCTAAGACAATCTATTAGGAGCACTTCGTTACCTTGTTAGTTCATGGAAGGATTCTTTCACCAACAGCTTCGGAGAAGAATCTAAATAGTCCGTAGAACACCTTTACGGTAGTGCTAGGTAGGCAGAGAGCCTCCAGGTTCCAAAACTCGGCTTTCCCTAAGACTCCCAAGCTGATGTGCCAACATGGAAACCGTTGGGCAATCATCTACTAACGTCCGAATTTGTGCGGGGCGTCCCAAAATATGGACACCTATTCACTGCAATGTTTCTGAAGCTTGTTCTAAGCTGAGAATGGCAATGGAATCTATACGCAAGTTTGCCTACATTATGTGTAACAGCGAACTACAATCACTTTTCAAAATATTTCCCATTAGCGGAGGCTCAAAGTCTGTTTTTGAACTCTTTGCATGTTGCGCGCGAGCATTCATCCTCCATTCCTTCCCTACTCTAATTGTGTTACGTAGGAGTCATGAACAAGATCTGGAGAGCAGGATGGCCTATCCCCAAGCTAATGAAATGGAGCATCCGGCGTCGGCACCACTCTTGGACGAGCTGGGTCTGTGGGCGAATGTACCGTCCTGCTGATTGACAGTGAACTGGTTCATAAAGCGAAGTCGGATTAGCATTTCGGTAAGTCCATCAAGAAGCTCTTTGAGTACACGTCTTTGTTTATTTTCACGCCTGCACCGACCGTTCCGCCTGCGTCCTTCTATAGCTCAAACTTTCTCGAAAAGCTTTGTTCTGCTGTTCTCATAATTAACTTTCTCGTGGGATAAACTACTTTGGATATTTTTCGCCAGAACATTTTATTAGGTTGTCGGAGAGGTATTTGGGACTTTCTTCTTATATTGTGAAATCTTGGCTTATGAACGTTCACCGTGAAACAACTGTAGGTGCAGATCAAAGCACCCTTCATCCCATATCTGTCGTACCATTTTGCAACGATTGTGGCTGAAAAAGTCGCTCTCGAATCGAGGCAAGTTAGACTATTCCTCCTTCACAAGTTCAGAAAAGACCCTAATCCAAACCATGCAGCAAGGATCATACATATATGGTACAATGCACCATTTTCCACTGCATCTTTCTGCGAGCCAAGAAATAGGTACCACAAGTTCGAAACCATGATCTGGGAGACCAACTGTACTGGAAGGCGACCATCTTCTGAAGCTAGTTGCAGAGTATTCCATGTGTAGCACACGCGAACTAGTACAAAAGCTCAATATCCATCACGACACAGCAGCTGACCATTTGCATTGTTTCGAAATCCTTGCAGCTACGACGTATGGATACCTCATGAACTGAGTGCTCACCAGCTCCAAATGAGAAAAAGTGCATGCCAGATTTTGTTTGCTTTCAAAAGCATCTTCGCACGGCTGGACGGCCTAAAAACCGGCAACGAGATGTAGTTCCTCTACTTGAAACTCATGACAAAGCTTTGGACGCGGAGAGCATGGAATGCCAACCTCTAAAAGGGAACACCAGACTGAGGCAATGTTCAGCGTTTGGCTTGGTTCGAAGGGTATCGTTCACTGGAGG
This sequence comes from Haemonchus placei, assembly GCA_900617895.1. Classification (NCBI taxonomy): domain Eukaryota; kingdom Metazoa; phylum Nematoda; class Chromadorea; order Rhabditida; family Trichostrongylidae; genus Haemonchus; species Haemonchus placei. The sequence continues at coordinate 57,722 of UZAF01016495.1, forward strand.
TTGTTGTCACTGAACTCCATTGTCACTGCCGAAGTATATTGCGCTTAGCTGGATCGCGTTGCTATTCTACGAGAAAAACAGCGGAAAGTCTAGCTTCTCTACAACAATGCTCGCCTGCAAGAAGACCTAAAAGAAACTTCAAAGCTTGGGATGGTATGTTCTAATCCTCCCACAGCTTTGTCCAAATTGGGGCCAACAGACTACCACCTGTTCCTGTCACTATCGAATCACTTGAAGGATAAGAAGTTCTGTAATGTGAGCCAACTCGAGACGTGCATCGCCGAGTTTTTATCATCGAAAGCTTAGGAATTCTATACAAGCGGGATCGGCAACTTGCCTGATAGTTGGTAACACGCTATCGATAATGATAGTGCATATATCCGCTAGTTGTGAAGAAAAAAAGGAAATAAAATTAAAGAAACAATGTAAAATGCGCACACTTCTGACAACCTGATACTTGCTGAGGATTGACCTCACTAAGAGAATTTCGTCAGGGAAAACGATGCCTGTTTCCACTTAATCGAGTTAGCAGCCTTTCGCATTTTTTGACCTTTTTTTGTTGGGCTCGAAAATGAAGTGTCTACTTGGCAATCAGCCCCGTGGGCGACGTCTGAGAGCCTTGCTCCGTTGCCGTCTTTTCGAGGTCACCAAAGATCACCATATACTGGCGCACGTGCTATTTCATTAGCCCTATCTTTCAAAATACTCGCCTTTCAAATTTATTCGGGTTTAATCTGTAACTGTTCTGCTTCCCTGTATCGTTGAGTGGTCCTCTGTCCGGTCATTATTGAAATGAGGAAATTTTTACTCTGCTCTACCACCTCCTGCATGCGAACGATTGCAAGTGGGATTGGTTGATCTTTCAGCATCTAAAAGATATAGGGATTCTCGCCTAAGTAACTGAGAAAAAGTAAACTTTGTGCATGAAGTAAATTTCGGATGAAGTAAATTTGAAAAATTATCTATGCCTTAGAAATTTCTGAATTTTGCTACCTACTATTATGGGACACCCTTAAATCTTCAGAGCACAATAAAGCAACTGACCAAAGCCATCGGGACTGGTAAGAGAATTAGCATGCCCGCCGGAGCTACGCCAATTACAAGATCAAATTACAAGATCTCGCTTTTCCTTCCTGACGGAAAATTTCTCGAAATGAACGGAACTGTATCTTGAAGGGTGATGAGGAGATTTATCTACGAATTCTATTCAGACCCCTTTGACGGCCACATCGAACTGTAGGCACCTGCACCTTAGGCTGTACTGATATGAAATCTGATTCGTTTCATTCTTCCGAAATTCGACATGCCAGCACGATGAAGAATAACTTGATGCCATTATTGAACAAGAACATCTTGAAAAGTTGAACGGGTTATTCACGCGGTATCTGTCGGAATGCAGAACTTGAAAGACTGTGTTGTTGTTCAGGAAGGGAGATTCATTATCAGCAATTGTTGCCCAATCTGTCTACTCTCTGTAATCTATAAACTTTTCACATGTCATATGAGTGATATTTAGCAGGGTTGGCATAGCACACAGGGCTTGGGAGGTTCATTACCACCGATCACATCCACACCGTCACATGAGCTATCAAATTATCACGGGATTACGGGATCCCGTTACGTCTACGTCCTCCATTCGGAGTTGCGGTAGATATAGCAGCCCTGGCAATCAGAGCTTTCGTACTGAATGTGTAAGAATGGTTTGTTAGCTCTGCCACAGCTTCACTGCCACGATCTCGCCATTCTACGAGAAGTCTTTGCCGGGGTGAAGAGAGAAAGAGAGATTCAGCATGAGCTCTTGTGTAGGCGTTTGATCCTCTCGATCTTTATTGGTTATCTTTTTGACCTGTATTTCGACTTGAGCTAATCGCGCGCCAAATCCATACATATAAACATCCGTTGCTGCCATTGTTCTCGAAGAATAGATTTTTACGGCACTCCGCCGCTTTTATATATATTCTTAGCTTTGTTTTTTTATCGTGATTATCATAAGCGATCAATCGTAACCTTCAATGGAAGTTTGTTTTATCCCTGCGGCTGTATCTCGCCTGAAATCAGGCTATTTTTATCCTTGCATTTTCATCTATTCGTTGCATCGGGGTTAAGCCACCTCTGTGGATCACAAGATCACACGCGAGGGACCGCGAGGGTTGCCCGCCGGAGATTAAAAGGGCCAGGAGCTCACTATAGAAGGCAAGCGTTGCCTTTTGGGAGGTCGCCCTCTTGTCTTCGCCAGACCCCGAGACCCGCCGTCGCCGGTCCCCTCGCCCATTCGACAATTATTTTCTTTTGTTCGTGTTTTATTGTTTTATTGCTCTCTCGCAATACTCTTATCCGCGGTGTTCGCTTTGGACATAAGTGGACAGAAACGGTTTCCATAAACTACACTTCAAAGGGACCGGCTGATAGCAAAGCACTGCATCATTTTCAGCACTTCCAAAGAGCAGAAGAATCAAAGAATAGCGAGTGCTAGCCCACAACAAACTAGTAGCTACTGACTATAGCGTGCAGTTTTTAAGCGAAAGCACGTTCATTCATTCGTTGCTGTTGAGAGAAACCTACTGTAAACTACTAGAGGCTACTAGCCCAATCCTTGGGTAGTTGCAATGAAATCTAGCAAGTTGCTCGAACAATTGAATCAAGATTAAAGTTTTAAGGGTTAAAATTTGATAACTTTTTCAAGCATTGTTGTCATAATGTTTTTCGTAGCCATGTTTTGCACAATGACTTTTCTCAGTCTACCGCATAATGATGGCACAGTTTTTCCAGTCGGACAACTAAATGAAATGAACAACGAAGATCACGGTTCACAAAGGTGAATTCATGGCGGGTGGACTTCTTTGTTACGACGCAGAAAAAAGGAAATGCAATGCTGCTGCTGCGAAACGGATTTTGAGAAACCGATACGGGGTTTTCGAGTGCAGATTCAAAAGAAAAGCGCACTGAAAGATAAGTGGGAGTGTTGTAGCCTGGATATGGCAGGAGCGATTGCTCCTATTATCAGGGGTCCCATATCTGTTTCTAGCCTCAAAGGAGGGGTGTAAACGGGCATCATCAACAGCGACCGCAGCTCGCAATGGAGTGAAGGTTCTTGTTCGCGCTGCTGCGTGGAGATGCAGTATATACACAAAACAGAATGAAGGTGAATGAAGCCACGAGTCTGTAAAAAAGTCGAGCAGTCGGAGTACCGATGATAGAAAGCACATGCAAAAACTCACATGGACCGTCGACCCATCCGAGGCCCCTAGGTTCCGACGCATATTCGGTGGAAACAATACATAAATATTTAAAGACATAGCTGACTATCTGATGCTTCGTACTTAAAGCTCGCGGACGACAAAATTGGAGAGGCACAATTTCGATTGCCACGTACAACAGGACTGCGTCTGTCGCGTTGATGGTTTCCTCGCCTTCCTCGGTTATCACCTCCGTTCATTTCCGCCCTCATATTTTCAAATGCCAGCACGTCAATAGACTGATTATTTATTCTCGTATTAGTCGCACAGTGTGAGAATATTCAATTGTTTCCATTCCGTTACGGCATATTCAAGATCTGGTCATAAAAACCACAGCGTTTTCCCGAACCGCGTGATTCATGCCCTTTGACCTAAACCCCTCTGACATTTCCCGCTCCCTCCTTCACCATATAAGAGCCATCGTGCGAGACTAGCCGTTACTGTTGTTACTGTGCATGAGTCGCACTAGCTTTAAGTTCCTTTCTATGTCGATAACCAATCTGCAATGGTTCCTGCCTCCTAGTCGGAATAAGTATCGTCCTCACCAATTCCCCGGCGTTGACAAAATGCCCCTAACCTTGTGCATGCGGCACCTCCGGACGTTGGAACCGATGCACCGGCATCCGCTACTGATCCTTTCAGTACTGCTGCGCTCACAGATTGGACGAGTCCCTCTCCAGACGATTCGGGCGCGTTGCACGCGACAGATGCGAAGCAGCATCGGAACGCTCCGCAGCGATTACTCGGGCCTTGTAACACTACACACAACCACTACAAATTCGTAACAATGAATGTAACACTTCTGGAGTAGTCCTGGGAGCCACAAACTCCCAGAATTACTCCATTTTCACGGTCCACCGAAGGAAGCTAACTTTTTAGTATGGCTTTCAGAGGACGTTATCCAGATCTTTCTTCCCCATTTACCACCGAGCAGAGGGCCAACTTCCTGATTAGTCACTCAGACAGAATGGCTCGCAAGAAAGTGGTGGAGCTCGCTGAGAGTGCATGCAAGAATTTTGATTCCCTGTTTAAAGATTTTGATTCCGTGGCTAGCCATGTGAGAGCCTTATTCGAAAGTCCGCAACGGAAGTACATCACTCCCAGAAACTCTCCTCCTGCCATCAGGAGCCTAGGGAGTCCTTCGTTACCGTTGCGAACAGGGTTCTTAACCTAGTCAGGGCCGAAACAGCTAGCCAGGACGCTACCCACGACCACGAAGATCGGGTTCTGGAAGAATTCGAAGCCCGTTTGCGCGGAGATATTAGATACTTCGAGAAGCTAGACAACCTGTCCACCTTTGGTAAGCATTTACCAAAGCGCAGGTGGTAGAGCAGTTACTTCGCGAAGCGACCGTGGGGCGCATCATCAACGCAGCTCCGCTAGTGCCCGCAGTAAACACGTAAGATAGCGGAGTAAGTGGTTAGAATCAGGTACTCAATAGATCCGACAACAAAGGTAATTTTCAAAGAAATTTCCGACGTCTCGACAGCAACCAACGTCGTTGTATGCTGGGCAACACAACGTCGCGTCAAGATAATCCTATATGGCCGAAAAGGTGCTATAATAGTAGAAGGACCATCCACCTCGCCTGCACGGCACCAACTCAACAGGATAAACAACAGGACAAAGAACTTCCTAACTCCGCTTATGCTTTTTCCAATCGCCGTTCTCACCAGCCTCCGCCGCCCGATGACCTGTGGGGTCCCCTCAGTCCCCCCACCGCGCCACGGGATGGCCTCGCTTGATCCGCTGCTCAATAATGGATTTATCGTTGACATTGGGCCAGACTTGGATTGAAGCCGATCAATTCCGGTCTTGGATAGCTGTAGTTGCTTACAAAACAATAAAATTCATTAACTCTTGGACGAGAGCGCGCCTTTTTGCGTGTCTGGCGCGCGAGACAGGGCGTTTTAAAGCTTTTCGTTTCCGCGGCTCAACGTTGGGCCCCGCTGTTTCACGGTTTTTTTTTCTGCGATAAGCTGTTTTCACTTTTCTCAAGGTTTTTTCTCATCATTAAGTTTGAAACAGGTAGGTATCACTTTTCTACTCTCATCAATTCTGGTTTTACGCATACTATAGCTATAAGATTCAAAAATAGATCAGCCCGCTGTAGACGACTTGGAGAGTTCCTTCGAAAGAGTATTGGTCAAGTCCGATGATGATATAGAGGAGACTTTGAGAAAATATTCTTCCCACAAAAACGTCTTAGTATTACCTACGGATAACGTATCTGATACGGAAGGTGAGACGTTATCAGTATCTACAGCGAGAGTGAAGACTAATGGATTACCGATGAAGAAGTTCATGATGACTTCGTATTCACTAAACAATTTGGCCCGTATGATCGTTTACAAAGTTGCCACGAACCGACCGACTTCTGCGAATTATATTTGAACGAAGAGATGCTTTCACCCATTGTCGGAGGAACGAATAGACAGGGAAGAGCGGAAGATTCTAATACTCAAGATACTTGTCTTGCCAAATCAAAAATTCTTCTGACTATGCATACAAATGGGAGTAGTGCAGTGCCTAAGCTGATAGATTATAGGAGCACCAGGCCTGCGATTGGTAGTGCAGATGCTGAAGCTGAGAGATTACAGGAGCACCAGACCTGCGATTGTCGGGCACTCGATTGCTGGAAAAGCGCTCAAGGACAATACAATAACAACAATATCTATTCGATGGCAACAGGCTTTGCAAGATCAGTAATTCCCTAGAAGTGTTCAACACGAACTGCTAGAAAGCCTACAGACCTGAAAAAGAAGTTTGTATTGATTGGTATCAGTACCATTCTGTGG
>UZAF01016495.1:65722-80115 GCA_900617895.1 Haemonchus placei
CTCTGGCAATTTGCCAATTTGCCGGAACGCTCCCTAACCGCCGTTATTTCAATGTGAAACTCGTCCAACCCCCTTTTCCAGCTCTTTTTTGACCCTTTGCAATTATTTTTGTTCATCGTTTTTTGCGCTTTTTTCGTTGTTATCGCTTTATTCTAGAGTAGTTCTATCAATTCCCGTCAAAAAAGTGTACCCTAAATTTATTGCTAACGGTGCCTTTAACGCGACATAAGCGCTATGTGCATGGTGAGTTATTCCTCCATGGCAGCGTGTGGAAGACCTCGGATGACCTTGATTTTGATTTTCCCGCAGCCCTCTTTGAATGCTGTGTCGATCATGACCAAGAAGTACTTAAATATCACTTCGTAGAGACGACAGCACATACTTGTCACGAAGAAGAGGTCCGATTCGGCCGCAGGCCAGTTAAGATCTTGTCGGTATAAGGATGGCGCATGCATTCTATCTGATGGCTCAGTACTTATTTGGACTCCGGATCATGAGGAAGAATGCCACTTAATCTGGCAGCTAAAACCAAAGGCTTCTCATAGGGTGATGTGTGGATAAGCGAATTAAAAGATTCTCCCTCATCCGAGTCAGGAGTCAGGTAGTATACGATTGCCTCAAGCAGCTAACCATTACTGGCCAGGATTACGCTATCGCAGTAGTTCGTGCCGAACTGCTCGCGCAATAGACGCTGGCCTTGTTATTATACTATTATACTAACCAGTTGTCCACACAACTCTTAGCAATCGAGCGTTCAGGGCAAGATGCGGTATCAACCTCGTTCATGCACGCTGTCCAAGCCCTATGCAATAGAACTAACAGTTTTCGTGATCGCTCTCCATGCTGCTCTTCAGACCAATCCTACCATTACACTGAGGAATCTCGTCGAGCGTAACGATCTAGTGGTCACGCATTTTGGTTTTGTCCAGGGTCCATTTAATCAGACCTGCTTTGCACATGCTCAGGTGGGATTCATTCAATCAGTGGGTCGACCTGGCAAGCCTTCCTCAACCCCTTTACAAGAGTCATCGTCAGTAGAGGACACATTATCGACTGCGCCGATTTTGCCCCACTTGTTTTATCGGCTAACTCCACTTTGAACAGTTTCTCCGATGAGCGGCCATGTGACCCTCGTCTCTATGCATCGTTAGCCTCCTTCTCATCCTGGGATGCCCTTTCGTTCTTTCCTAAGCTTGCCATCTTCCACAGCCCTATTCTCACCAACTTAGCGAGCTCGGTCCGATTCGCGGTTCCAGGAGTTGTGGGCGGTAAGGGATCAAGAGAAGTTCATTGACTACGTTGCGCAAACCTATTACAATGCAGTTACCCTCTTGAGTACCGGCTCCCTCGTTGACCACTCGTTCCACTTCTGACCATTTTCTCTCATTTCTCCATTCGAGATCTGAGTCTTCTGTTGCTGTTCGGTGGTTTTGCTTGAATTGATTGAATTCGTGCTCATTACATACGTTGGTATTAGTTACTTGGGGCTGTGGCCCCCAATTAAGAGGATTTATTCCACTGCAGCAACTCCGCGAGCAGCCCCCACACTAAGAACCTCACCTGATACCTGATAGTCCCAGATAATCGCTTAACGTTACGCTTCCGCTGATCGAGGGCATGGCCAGCTTGACGCGGATCACAGGCAGTCATTTATGGGGCCTGTCATACTGGCACGATATCCTCCAGTCGGCTCGTTACCGACGTGCAATCACCACGGCAGCCGCGCTACCCTATCTGCTCGACTAAAAATAAGGTTTCTTTTCATTTCCGCTCATTATCAGGCGAGCTATTTTGCCTCACCTATACTTCAATCTTCAAGTTCGTGGACGGACTTTGTTCTGGGACGGGAAGGCGTAAGAGGAATCTGAGTGTAAGAAAGCAGAAAGTAGGAGATTTAGATGAATTCACCATTATCTATTCATCATTGATTCCTGGCGGGGACACTTTAACTTGCATGAGGCACGGCATAAGAGGACAGAGGGCGTGTCAGTTTACGGTAGCTGACTCATCCGACGATTCGTACTACGACGACTCGCAGAAGATCACATTAGAAGGAACGTATCACGATCGTCATGTACAGAAGGACCGCACTTATCGCTTCTATGGTCTCCTAGCCTCCCTCGGTTGTCACCTCCAGAACCAACACCTTCCACGCTCGAACACCAACTCGACTGTTAATCGAATACCAGCGCGTCAATAAAGTGATTAACTGTTCTCTTCTTATTGAAAGTCGCATTCAGTCTGCTGAGCGGTACGGCCTTATCTATTACTACCTACACAATGGTGAATAAACTCACTGTAAATCGTAATACTGCTACTAGTTTAGCCGGCACATGACACTGCTGGGAGGATCCGTGAGGAATATGCCACCAGCTTAGCACCGCTCCCTTGCAAGGACAGCTTCTCTTTCTAAAACGACGAAATGCTTACTACACTATACGCTATTCTACTAGGGCCACCACTAGCAGCCACTACCTTACTTCAACCACTCCAGCCGCCCGTACACCACAGTCGCAAAGCTCTACGCGCTCGACACCACTACAACGAAAGATCGATTGTTTACAGTCATCGTATGTAACATCTATGCTTGCATCCGTTGAAAATGTTGCGTATCCTCGCGATTATTGCTCTTTGTTCGTCCGACCACCAAGACGTGAGGAGATTGAGACGAAAGAGCCGAGCAACGGTTGCATACTGTCCACGGTGCTCAGCTATTAATATACCGTCAACTTGCTTGCGTCACTTCTAATGAAAATTGAGATTCTTCTGAATCGCCTACAAAACGGAGAATGAACTCTCAGCTATTGGAAACTTTAGTTCCACATGTTTGAAAACATCGTTACAGTAATGGGTCACCACTCAGCTCAGTTGGTAGCGACTGCAGATTACGATTGTATGATACCTCAAGGACTCTTTCGATTCTATGACCCCACTTCCCGGTACACTGCCGCTCAGGTAGTCATAGTCAAAGTCCATGGTAAGTTTGTCTATGCTCATTCCATATTTGACGATGAACAAAGAACCCTTCTGGAACAAGGACGTGCAAACCAGAACTTCCTTATAAGACCCTCTCCTCCTCACCTACATTCAGAATCTAGTGACACGTCGAATGCGTATGCGTTCTGCACAATGACCTACTCAGGCAATCCTATATGTATTTCTACTCAGGCTCTACCAGTGCCCCTTGACACTGCACCTTCCTCACCTGCGTACTCAGAATTACGGGCGAAAACAAACGAATGGCTATTCTAGGCAAATGGTGGACAGGGAGGCCTGAAAGTTAAGGACAACTGAAAGCGGCAAACTAAGGAAATTCAGATCTTTCAAACTCATTCTCAACTATAAACTTAAAATAGCAGCGCTTGAAAGCAAAATAAAGTAAAACAAATAAACTATAAACTTTAGAGTTTAGACTCATCTGTTCACAGGTTTTAATGGCAAAAACTCTAAGTCCTCCATATTACGGGGACTTGAGCGTAACTGGCAACCAATTCACTCCAGTGGGAACATGACATACCTCATACTCAAGCATTCAGGCAACTACCTATCGCTAAATACCATTCACTGTTCATAGTTACCCGACATATTGTTGTAATGAAAGGATATCTATCTCCAAAATCTCACCTGACATTGGCCATCACAATGTGACCACGGGAAACTTCGCGGCTGCAACAAACATGTCGAATTTGCGAGATCAGAAAAACAGTTGTAGCAAAGTACAGCACTTGACGAACGTGCAAGTAAAACAAGCAAAATAAATAGATTGCAACAGAATTTCGACAGTGAGCACATCGCCCATTTCAATGCTTTCGGCCAGATCGATGCGACTTCCCCAGAGAGCGCAAAACTTCTAATTAGGTGGTATTGGTCACAACATCCAACAACGAAATTTATCGGCATAACTTCGAAATCAACAAGAACTCGGCAGCATCCCGAAAAAAACAGCAATAGACAGGAAATTTACAGCTTCAGCTTGGTACGTCTCCAGTGGCGCCTCTTTGCATTGTACTTCATCTGAAACATTCCACACTGAGGTGCAAAAAGAGAAAGACAAGATTTTTCTTGAATGTCAATTTCCTTCTAGTTTCAGGAGATAGGTTGTTGTGAACGTAAGAAACTTCAGTGACACTCTGTCACCTAGTAGGGTTGCCCACACCTATATAACCTCAACATTATTAGCAAAGCACAAGATGTACCATACTAGAGCATATGAGGTGGAATAAGAAATGACCGAAATTGGAACGAACCGTGTTCCCTGTCTTCATTCGCGCCCATTGCGGCATTGGCCTGTTCTGTTTTTGCTTTTTAGCAAGCTTTTGCTTGATGAAGAACTTCTTCAGGGCAGCCATACCCTTAAAGACAAAAGAAATCGACTCTACCGCTTTGAACAAAGTCGAGAACGATAAAACATAAACAGAAAACTGACAGAAACATCGCTTTCGAATATGAATAACTCACATCAAACCATGTCAATGTAAAAATAATCACTGTCTTAAAACAACTATCAAACAGGAGCAAGAGTATGAAGTCTAAATCTTTATCAGAAGACTGCTTTCATATACATCTAGGATTTGTACACATAGTTACAACACATACTTCTCTACACATTCAGCACCTAGCTAGCTTTACCTTTCCAATGTTTTCTATGGAAAATGTCTTCGGCGTATGACTGTGTAGGCAATCGTTTCATCTGGCGGTATGGCCGTTGGCCCAAATCTGGTTGAGGGAACATTGTCATCAACTTGTTGAACTGCGCGGATGTAAGGGATTTCCCTTGTGCACCTTCTCCGAGGGTACCCTGGAATAACTTGGAATTACACTACAATTACCCTGCTTTAATCTGTAACCAGGAAGAAAACTTTTTAAGCTTCTATACATTTATTATTATTTATGTGAGGAAATCTTAATGTACGCTTTTGAAACCATAAAGCGGTACCAAACTCGTGACCGAAAAACCACTGATCGATAGCTAAGATTATACTATTGTTTGTCCATTACACGTTTGTAAAGCAGAAGATGGAAAAGCAAGGCGTTGGCAGTGTGCCTGATCGTCCTCCAACGAATCGGGATTAGTATTGTACATTTGTTGAAAAACTTACACGCACATGTTCAGAACCTTATCAAACAATGAGAGTAACTGTAGTGAACGTAAGAAACCGCAGCAACACGTTGTCACCTGGTAGGGTTGTTCACGTCATTATAACCTTCACATTATTAGTGCAGTACACAAAGCACTACACTAGAGCATTGAAGGTAATTACGAAACAACCGGGACATCGTGGTGTACTTCATAGTAGCGAAGGAGTAGAGACGGACAACGCGACTAAACGCAGTTGGGGCCGTGCGCTAGCTTGAAGCCTGAGGATGCGGAGAAGCAGGACTATGACCGTTGATGGATGGTGCAAGGAATGCAGCAAAACCTGGATTGTCCTTATGACACAGGCAACATCCCCTCAACGTGGGAACAGAAGCGAAGCAAAGATAGCATACGCCATTCCACATGAACCTCACAAGTATATGGCCTTGCTCACTCAAATTTATTCGAAAGTATATGGTTCACAAAAACAAAACAGAACTTTAGTTGTTTCAATTGAAATACGACTATGTTAGCGATTAATAACCACAATATTGAGATGTGTGGCGCACCCATACCATACCATACCCACTGTCGAAGCAAGAACTTATATTGCAGCAATTGAAATTGGAGCTCATTGTGAATCCAAAATAAGTGAACGCTGAATATTCTTTTTTATTATGCTTGGCCATTGTGAGGTAACAGACAGATTTCGTNTTCGTCTCTTCAACGGAAACCATCCGCTCTGGAGTCAAAGAATTGGTGCGAATTGCAAGTGCTGCTGATTCGAGCGATTAGAAACCATTCCAAGGCTAGAAACGAAGGCCCCGCTCATAAGCTTCTTCAGCATAAAAACTTGCAATCAAATGAGGCTTTTCTTATAAGTCAGAGAGAATTGCTGAAAAAAAAACTTTCTAAAACACACATTCCCTGCCATTAGGTCAGCGCCGCTTCTTATTCTCGATTTTTAATCTGTACCACATAAGTAAAATTCATTGCCTAAGGCTTTCAACTCGCAATAAAGTGAGCTGCATACACACATAATGCATACAAATGAATGAAAAATATTTGTAAACATAGAAAGGGAAAGGAAACCACATCAAACAGAAACCTTTGCTGCTGCCTCCTTGTATTCCTTGGCAACACGTTCCGCTTCGTGAACGCAGTCCATATAAGCAGCATGCTGTTTTTCACATGGTTTGTCATCAAACTCCCACTTCTTCAAGCACCCGAAAAGAGCCTGCAGCTCTTGGGTACAGGAAGAAGCTAAAATATATTAGATCCAATAGTATAATATGAAAAAAGAAACTACAAAAACAAATGCACGTCAACTAAACAGAAAGGTAAATGAGGAAAGTGCCATACCTGCCGGCCGTCCGATTTTCGAGTTGCTCACATTTTTCGATGCAAGTGGCAAAATCTCCTTGAACACGGTGATTTTTGGATAGACCGATCTCCCCCTACCTACGGCAGAATCCTTCAACAAAGGAGAGGAAAAGAACATCGAATTTAGGCCAAGAAAGCAAGTTGAGGATGCCAACAGCGACCCCGGTACAATTCGACACGCGTTGGGACCAATGCCAGCGTAGAAGAAATGGCCCTTTAAATTATGCATCTGTTTTCGCGACGATTTCCGATGTTCCTGATTGGGTTGTTTTACATATTCGTTTTAATACCGTTTTTCATCAGAACGAGACGTTAAGCGATTTTGAACCTTTTCTTGAATTCGGTAGCTGTGTAACCGATTGGAAAGTCTTACATTTTTACATTTTACAAAGTTACATCCCGTATTGCGCCCTTTTCTAACACATCGTTACATTTATGTGCAAGTAGACTTTGATTTATGATTTTGATTTTTTTATTTTTCCTCTTTTTCGAAAAGGATTTCCTTGTTCGGAATTAGTTTTGAAGAAGATTCAGCCAACTTTACCCTCCCACCGAAGCATCCTTCGATGGTGTTTGATTGAGGTCAGTACGAGAAAGGGATAGTTTGAGATTGGATAACTAATAGATAATCAGTACTGATAGCCAGTAGCTCTCTGAAAATACCTTGAAAATGGCGGTCATAATACGGTCATAATCAACTTCCAGAAGGAATGTGTCGACTAGCGAAGTTGCGCTCCGAGCGACGCTCAGCTCCTCTCTTAAGTAATCTGTCGCTATCGTTTGAATATTCTACTTTTTCTATCCTATTCTGAGGTAAACTAATGTGATGGGAGGAATACGACCACCTCTCATACAAGGTCGCTAGTAAAAGTCAAAGTTACAACCTTGTAGGCATTCTTTCCGCGTCCCATGTTTAGGTTGTTGACTTGGGCTATATGGGCCCAACTTCTTAAATCCCCTGACTTTCGAGTTTGGCTATGAGTTTCTTGTGGTAAAACCTTCACATTGGTCATTAGTGGGCCCCAGTAGGATTTTAGACAATGTTGTCGATATAGTGATCTTTGCGAATGATCCAACTCTGTTCAACTTGCTCACAGAATGGATTTGCTGATCAGATGAAGTGCAAGTTCGTTAAGGTCATTCATCAGCGAGACTGATTCCACAAAACGGAAATTCAGTACAGACACTCGGCTCGTACAGTAATCCGGCATGACATTACCCTATTTTAATAGCAAATTCTCACCTATCATGTATCGAAAAGGGACCTTGGCCAAGGACATGGGGGTGACCGGGAAGCTAGGGGGTAGGGGTACATTCGCCCAATTCTGGATGGACGCCGCAAACTGCACGGCGGAATTTGTGGTGATTTATCCTACTCTGGCGCTTATCATTGTTGCGTAGGATCCAAGTAGATTGGATAAGTAGGTCAGCAGATGCCACTCATCTACCCTACTTTAAATTTGTGCCCCAATGATAGGCGCCAGAGTCGTTTAAATCACCACAACTTTCGCCTCGCAGTTTGCCAAGTCCATCAAGAATTGGGGAGTATTCGTCGCCAGAAGGCTGGAAAGTTACTGTTCGAGCCGAGTATCCGTGAATCGTCGTTTCTGTGGGTGGCTGCCTTCACACTTACCGTTATCTGACTGGCAAAACACGACAGACATAATTGGATACAAGCGTACATTGGGACTGAGTACCTTCAACGCTTCAACTTGTCTGTTCTACTCCGTTGCTAAACGCTATCTACCAGGCAATTAGCGCTAAAGCTGTAATCAGTCGATGCTCGAAAACAAGTAGAGCAGACTAGCCATGTTTTCCGCTTCAAAGGTGGATAGGAGCAGTCAGCCACGTGTTGTGTCGATCGACCGATACGCTCCTTCACTTTTCGACTATTCTTCTATTTTCATTTTCTCATGTGTCTCTCCTTATTCTTAGAATTTCAAAAACATGAGTTCGCCGTTCCGCTTCTATTCTTGTTTTTTTTTCAATTGTTAGACTGAGTTAGGGACGTAGGCGAGTTGGCAGTGACCCGAAATTCCAATGCTCTTATAAAACTTGGCTTCGGAGCTGAAGGAAGACGTGTATTGAGGACCTCATGCTGCGATTGCGTGAGCGTAACAAGCGAGTAGTAGGAATTTTCAAACATCTTTAGGTACTCGTATTTTATACTGGCTAGAGTAGAGCTGGGGTAAGTTTGTATTAGATAAAGAATTATAAGAACAGTTAATTCTTCCTACGGAACGAAGAGCCAGTACGGGCACTCGTTTCCTACAGTAACCCCCAGCTTCACACCACAACGCGTCGCATACGTGACGGGTTAGGACCTGCGTGTTAAGATGGGGTTACGCGTGCCGGATTACTGTAAGAGCCGAGCGCACGTACTGAATTTTCGTTTCGTACTCTTCGCAGTCACTTCATAGTCAAAACTAATCACTGATGTGCATATATTGTTTGCAATTTTTGTCTCTTTGTTTATGTAGTGATTCTCTTTTGGAACCTGAAAAGCTGCATTATCCTTGCCAATTTTTCTTCTTCGTCGTTCCTTTCTCTACGGTAATGCATTCTCTATGGTAATCATTCACCGGGAACGCCACAGTGGTACCATCATGAAGTAACCGAACTAATAAATGTCACATCTCTATTTTTCCATATATCAATTACAAGCATCGCTGTGATGTTTTATTTGTTAATTGCGAGCTAAATACAGTTAAGGTAACCAGGAATGGTGGATTCTAAAGCACCGCTTACTGCGGCCGAGCGACGTGAGCGTCGTTTGAATCGTATTCTTGGAGATGGTGAAAACAGGATCAAGAAAATATTGTCTGGTCCAGATGGAGGTAGAAATTGTTTTTTTTTTTGGCTTTTTTTTTTGACTGCTTTGTTAATTGCTGTTATTTCGTCGCAGTACGCGATCCGAAAGTCTCACGAGATTGGCGAGTTGTGGACCAGATTTCAGTGTGGACGGGACTGGAACCCGCACATGTGCCTTCTGGGCACCTGTTCTTATCCCTTACACTAACGAGACCACGCTCGCCTTCTTAATTTCTTATATGCATAGGTTGTCAGCTGTTTTTTTTGTTGATCAAAAGCTTACAAGCTACTGGAACGGAAGTGATAAGAGGGACCCTTCTAGGCAGCTTCGGGTTTGAAGTTTCAGTAGCAAGCGTTAGCAATAAGCATACCGTTTTTTGATGTGCGAGTGTCTCTATGCGCCATACGTCCATCTGGCAACTTCAAGCTTGTAACGTCTTATTATAGATGATTTCTTGGTTAATGTACACGCCGAATAGTTTATTATTCGTTCGAACAAATATTGTTGTTATCTTCCAGTCCTCCGTGACGTCATTACCCACTCACTGTACAGCGCAAGCCCAGAACTGTAGTGCCATGCAGATTTTTCCCCATGTCCCCCGAATGGCGTGTTGGGAGCATCTTTTGCTACCTACTTGCTGATGAACATCTCTTACATTTCATTTTCTTTCGAACTCCTGTTTGAGGTGACAAAATGATAAACTCACATCTCGTAAGGTCTCCATCGTCGAAAAATTGTCATCTCGCTGAGACGCACGGTTGCCCGCTATGCAAGTGTTTCGAACAATAATTAGGGCGTCTTCCCTTTACTCTTCCATACGCAAGGAGGTAGCGATTTAGGAGTGGAGCTGAAACGTGATTAAAAGAAAAAGCATCTCAGTTAATGAAAGGGAGTGAGCGGCTGTTGCGGACCCTCATAATCTCGGTTGCAGGTGAACAACGATTGCCCCCAATGTTGGAGGGAGGAGAATATAAGTTCCCTCTTCTATCCAACGGCGAAGAAAGACAAGAGGAAGTGGCTGAATCTACTCCCAGTAAGTTAATTATGGCGTTCATTTGTTGTAAAACTTGGTAAGAGGTCAAAGACCTTCCACTAATCGCACGAGTGTGAGTGATAGTTTGTATGACCTGCCTCAGGCTGTTATAATAGTAACCATACCGATATCGTCTGGCCAAGATATTGATAAATAGTGTATGATGTGAAGTTCATCAGATGAACCTTTCTAGTTTGATGGTCTACATGGAACGTGATTAGGGGGGCTTTCCTATGACAAACTGCAGTAGTCTCACTTTAGAAGAGATGATCCTACAGAGAGTTGGAAGATATGAGCATTGAATCTCAATTTTTTCTAATAAGTTTGTTCATTGTTGATATCTCATTCAGGCATTCCGACGTTGAGTTCGAATCGACCCTCTCCAACGAACCAGCTTTTATCCAAAATAAGACAAATGGATATTCCTTTAAGCCTTCTGTATGGTAATTTTTTCTGTTGTTTAATCTGGTCTACTGAATAGTGTAAGCTAGATCCGGTTTCATATCGCTCACACGTCTTACCTGGCTTTCATAGGTGGTACTCAAGAGTGTAGACTCTCCTTACTCTCTAGGATCTTGGTTCGATGAACCTTATCATTTTCAATAAAATCAAAACCCATGGGATAGCTACCAATCTCTTACACCTTCCGCCCGCTCCTAATTAGTTACTTTTCCAACATTTGGACTAACATAAACCCTCAATCCTCCCAATCTTGAAGTCGTCGTGGCCTTGTTCTGATGATTGAGTTGATGACATTTTGTACTTATTTGGGGAACATTTTGCTTGTTGAGGTTGTTGATTTTTCTACTGCGAACCCGTTGCCTAGTATACCTTATATCCCCGGCTCTTTCCTGGACTGTCCTGAATTAAACCTTTGTGCTTATGTCCATTTGTAATACCGCGATTAAGGTACTTTTTTACCAGGAAAAGGTGATCCAGTGTCCAGTGATCATTCCTATTTGATTTTACTAATCAGCATTCCTCAGATGCTGCGACTTTGAAGGAATGCCACATTATCATGTGTTAGGTTTTAAAAAGGTGGGGTGAAAAAGGAGAATGAGTGCTAAATGGATATTCTTCGTGATCACTCGTTGTCGCATATTTTCATGGATCGCTAATCAAGGTTGTGATTGCGGGCAGTTCTCCTTATGTTAATGAAAGGAATAGGTGTGCGACTGAGTCATGAGCCAACAGACTCCTCTTCTTCACCCTCTCTTTTGCATCTTCATTTTCCTCTTTTTTCCAATCCGACACTCTTCTTTGTACCAGGTGGTTAACAGCTATAGGCAGAATTCGTCAATATGGTTAGAAGTAATAAGTACTGTTCTCCTAGGTGGTTTCAATCGAAGTCCAAATCAGCAATTCGGTTAAGAATGTTCATGATTCATTTGCAGGTTTATTCATTCGTTTGGTAATGGTGAGGTGGAGTGCATTCAACGTTTTTCTTCCATGGTTTCTGCTCTTTTTTGGTTCTCGATTTCTTTCATTTGTAAGTCCACTCTGTTTTTATTTTCAAGTACTCTATTTTGAACTTGTTCCATCGTCTGCTCGAGTCCGTAGAAATCCAGAGGACGAAGCGTCCTATAGAAATACTACAATCTCTAGTTGTAGCTGTCCCATCACCTTCATCAGCAAGATATGAAGCGATAAGAGGCCTAGGAAGATCTTCAAAAGATCCGCAGCATCACTTGAGCAAATGATTAAGCAAAGATAATTTATGATATCACCGAATAGCATCGATTCTTCAAGATCGCTGAGCAGGCACGAACGTTGCGTTCTGGTTGCCAGTGAGAGCTGTGAATTTACAGTATCGTTTTATGTTTGCGTGTATGCGGAATTTATAATTAATTTTTTTAAGAAGGAAGAGGTGGCAAACAAAGAATAGTTAGTCGTTCACTAGCGAATAATTTTGTTCAGTTTTTGGTATTGCTGAAGCTTTGTAGTTCTCAAAGTTGGTGCAATTTCCAACACTGCCAGAGTAGAGGCGAACTAAACTGGTGAAGTATCGCTGACAGTAGAACATTATTACGAGCAAAATCAAAATCAATAATGGAGCAGAAGGAGACCCGACCACTTACGAGCAGTGACGGTTCGCGAAAGCTCTGAGCCTCATTAATCTTCGTGGTTGTGCTTTAGTCTTTGCTATCTTTTTCTCTTGCCGAACCCAGCTTTTCAAGAGTTTATTGTTCTTGCCACCATGTGACACATACTGATTAAGGTGAATGCTCACTTTTAATGAGCATCGCGATTTATCAAAAGCAAACTAGCCCACAGCGGAATCATTGATTTGATTTGATTCACACTTTGTGGCCTCCTTTTATCTTCTGAAAAGATGAAATCTGTCGCAAAGTGAAAGTCAAGGTTATAACGCTGTGAGGCTAATCTGCGAAGGCCGGTTTAAGAGAATAAGGGAAAGTATAAAAATGTGCCACAAGTACTGTGAGCAGTGTTCTATTTTTTTCTGCGTTCCTTTTAAAAGAACGATTTGTGTTAATTGGTTGATTCATAATAAAGTAAGGCTGTCGAAAGTAATCTATAATAGTAAATAGTAAAGCAAAGAATTGATTCTGACAGATCTGAAAGAGAAAGATACTTTCGTAGTAATTCAAATTTTAAGGTTCAAGATGGTTCCTGTTTTTTGAGTGACGTGAAGGCCACATTAAATTCAAGGAACCTGTCAGCCATGGAAAATCTCTTGAAGCGCAGTTGTAAGTTTTTGTTTGTTCCCATGGAAAAGATGCGGGGAGCTACGCAGGGAGCTCCCTGCATCAGACTCTCCATTATGTTATTTGCTGTTCAACCCCTGACAGATAAGTACAGTAGCGCTCAAAAGTCTTCGGCCAAACGCTCTTACGCTTATTCGCTCATAACGTTTTTCTTAATATAGCGAATCGCGCGAAATTTTATATGAATAACTAAAGCTCGTTTCGTATTTCCAGTTGATAAGTTTAAGCCCGTTGGGATATCTGGAACATGATCAGATTGCAGGTTAGTAGTGGTAAATATTCACCATACACCTACGCTACACATATTGAAATTTCGCTTGATTACATCAAGTAACAAAGGAGTATTGAAAAGTACAACTGAAGAACCATTTGGCCGAAGACTTTTGAGCACTACTGTATCTATACTGATTATACTATGAAGCTAGTGCAAGCACTTTGAATGTGAATAATTGCGCAATGTTAAGGAGATGATAGTCACTATTCATCAATTCCCAACCTTGCATCGTATTGTTATACCCCCTTAGTTGCCACCAGTATCAGACCTTGCTAGTTCGATCGTTTATTAGACCGTTCAGTAGTTTGCGGCTCTGCTCTACGATGTTCCCTCGGAGCTTACGAGCGCCTTTCCCCACGATAAGGTTCACTAACTCAGTGCGAAGGAAATCCGTAAACTGCGCACGAAACAAAAAGTTTTAAGTTTTTGATGGCATGTTCTGACCCATTCTCCGTATTTATCAGATCTAGCTCCAACTTATTATCAACTGTTCCTTCGCTATCGGAAAGTTCGTTAAAAAAATAAAAAAAAGAACTTCAATGTTGTGAACCAACTCAAGGCGTGCATCGGCTAGTTTTTATACTCGAAACCTCAGGAGTGCTGTGAATGCAGGTTAAACAAGTTGCTTGATGAATATCAATACGTTGGCGATAATGCATATATTTGTTAAACGTCACTTGTGTGAGGGAAAAAATTAAAGTTGCAAAATGTGCAGGCATACCCGACAACGTGATACTTGTCTTGCGAATTACCTTCCGAGACGAAACTTCTGTACAACAAAAAGCTATATATTCGTTTTTGGTCGGGAAAAGGGTTATAAAGTTTCGAAGAAATGGGGGAAAACTCAAAACCGAAAGCACCATTTGCATTTACCCATTCTAAGGCACATCGCAAGAACATAGCAACAAAAAGTAGTGTCAATTATTCGGGGGAATCCGTACATTGACTTTAAAGGCACTGTTCACGAAAAAATGATTCCGGAGATTTGCACATGGTTTGAATTCGACGCCCGATACCATTTGTGCAGGAATACTTACTTGGATACTTGGACGCTCGTTGTCGGCTGATATTTCTCAGCGGCGAGCACA
>UZAF01016496.1:0-39775 GCA_900617895.1 Haemonchus placei
GGGCGGAGGTGGTGTAGTGGCAAGTGGCACACTATCTCGCACGCACGGTCAGGAGTTCATAACCTGGATCGGTGCCCGCCTAGGCCAACCGAGCCTTCCAACCCTCCGGGGTCGGTGAATTGGTACCAGATTCGTCTGGGAGGATAAAAGCACTGACTTGTACATTGGCTGGCCACCGCAAGTCGTTGTATAGGCCACATACGATTCTGAATGGAAGTCGAGTGCGGGGGCGCATCCCTCATACGGGAATGAGTAACGCCAAAAATTATATCCTTTATCCTTTATCTAAAGCGCAGTCTGTTTGTATATATCAAAATTCCAAAAGAACAAAATTCCATTCGAGTTAAAGTAGCAATTATAGCTTTGCTCGATTATCACAATGCCACTAGCCGGAATCATCTGTGAAAGTTCATATGGATGGAGATCACTTTACTACCTCCAAGGATTGTTCACACTTCTGCTTTTCGCCTTATTCTGCTATTTCTTCCAGGATTCCCCAACCCTTCACAAGTAACATGCTTTAACTGCCCTTTTCACCTTGTTGAAACTTACATCTTCTCATTCCAGAAATGTGAGCGAAAAAGAGCTAACCAAGATCCAACTTGATAAAACCTATGCTGATTCGTCAGCCCGAGAGCCGGTACCCTTCTTCAATGTTATTCGAGATCCTTGTATCTTTGGAATTTTCTTATCCGACGTTGGAGCACATCTTGGATTCTTAACTTTTCTCTACTATGGACCAGTTTATGTGAATAAGGTGGGTTCAGCACTAGTCCAAAATGATGAACGAAACAACTAAATGAACAGCAACTGAAGAACTCTTGGTTCCGCCCACTTTTGGCAGTATGGGAAATTCGAAAGGCCTGCACAAATGTGCAAGACAACTATCATCAAAAGCAGGCGAGCAGTACCTTCAAGGTAGATCCCTATCTACACATGAAAATTATCAAAAGCTCTTGTTCAGAAGCTTACCCATGAGAGAGTCAGTTTTAGTGAACGCTGATTGAAAAGTTGGCCTCAAAAAATCGAGCTCAATCAGATAGAGACATACTTAAACTCATAAAACTTTTTCCTTACTCTGGAAACAAATTATGCTCTAAAGTCCAGAAAATAATGAGATGGTCATACCAGGAGATAGATATCAAAGGCATTTTCAGGTGCTGCATTTTGAAGTGAAATCTACTGGTTTTGCCACAGCGTTACCGTATTTATTGTGTGCCGCAGTGAAAATGGCTGCCGGCCCCACTTCAGATCGTGGTATTTGCATTTCGGAACGAACACGAGTAATTATATTCGGATCTATTTCTCAGGGTTGTATGGCTATTTGCTTTTTTGCATTGGCATTCGTAAGTTTTGTATAATTTCATCTTTTTCTTCAGTAAAGCACAGACATTAGCAAACAATCGTGGCCTAAGCATCAAACAGGAAAGCAAGCGGTTGCGTCGCAGCTCTCTTAAAATCGAGGAGCGTAATAGTATAATACTTGACCATGAAGCATTAAAACTGAACGCAACCTACAAAGGGAACTTGAGGACACTGACTGTATTTCTAATGCTGCCTATTCAGACGGATTCTCCCCACTTGGCTCAAGCTCTCTATACTAGTGCAATTGTGTTCAGTGGACTTAATATAGTAGGAGCTGCCAAGTGCGCTCAGCTGGTGAGTACCATTGCAGATGCCCAAGTTCTGTGAAGTGTGGCAGTAATAAACAAATGCCAATAAACAAAACGCAAACCAAAACAATGAAGATTTCAAGGAAGTGAAACGGTCGTGCGTACACTACTTCGTTTTCATCAAAAGTCATATCTCTGACATCTTTAGTATTGCATGAGGAACTAGTTTTATTCACTGATGAGGTCCACGACTAGGCAGTAAAACCTGCAAAACTCCCGTTTAACATTTCAATGGCTACTAGTAAGAGGACTAACATTCATACTGCCCTTACACCTTCACCTTTTATGGCTGGTTCTCAATGTACTCCCTTGAAGGTTGAATTACTGCTCAACATCGCAGAAACGTCCAAAAGGTTGAATGAAGCAGGAGAAAGAAAGCGAATACTAGTGAATTGAACATTCAAAACATAAGGGTTTTTGATCACCAATACAAAAATCTTTAAGAAAACGTTCACTGACCAAAAATTTCCCTTCGCAAGCTCTTCGCTACTCATTCTGTCACTTCTTTTTTCACTACTCCTAAGTCAGACGAAATACATAGAGGCGTAATGCACAAGAGCAGACCAATGAACAGCCAAAAACAAGGTGAGAACATTCAATATGCATCCCCACAGAAAAACAAAATCCGAAAAAGCCTCCAGAAAGGAGTTAGCGAATAACAATAACTCTCTATGAGAATCAAATTAATTATACAGTATATAAGTTGGCAGCGATGACAAAACCATGGTTCCATGTTTCAGAGGGCTCGCCAACATGCACACTTCGTTATGGCAGTGCTGTCGAGTATCGGTTGTATAATTACACTCCTACTTCCCGTATTCGTCACACTCGTCTGCCCGGATAACACTCATACACAGGTCTGACAACAGTTCTATCAAATATAGGCACACAGATGATTCCCTCCTTTGGAAAGTCTTCATTGGGTTGAGCTGAACCCAAGTTCAACTCAACGGCTTTTGTAAACCTCATTTACACTTACATCGGCCACCGAGTAAGTGGGGTCGAGTAAATGGGGCCAGGCTCGTCTAAGAGGGTGAAAACACTGATTTGTACATCGGCTGGCCACCGCAGGTCATAGTATAAGCTACATACGCATCCAAATATGTCACAACGATGCTGAATGGATGTCAAACTCGGGGTGGTAGCATCCCAAAAAACTGGGATCAATGCTGAAAACTTTACTCTTCCAAAAAATAAAGAGGCATTTACACTATAGAGGCATCAAGCGAGCGGCTATGTAGTGGTATTGAGGTGTTTCAGATAGTCTTTGGCCAGAATTCGACCCTCTTCGATTCATGCATCGAGCGAATATACTTCTGATTGTTTCACCGAGTCCGTTTTAGAAAGAATGCAAAAACTCACTGCTTCACGGAGGTCAACTTAGCCGCCACACATCCTGGATATGACCGGACCCTTGACTACAAATAAAAAGCGATCCAGACAGCATAAACAAAACTATAGTCAATTTGAGAGTCTGGAATACCACATAGAAATTTGTTGAATACGATGTCGCATTCAATCCCATACCTGCATCACTCCAATTCTTGCTTCTTCAGTGGTCTCGGTTGTTCCTCGAAATAGCTGTTATCGTGGTAGTTATGAATCTACCGTTTGTATTTGTGGCTCAAACGGAACCTGCACCATGGACTGCTCCTGGATTTGCAGCATCACTGTCGAAGAAAATTGCCAACGAAACGAAATTACCAGCTGTAATTCAATTCGAAGTACTGCCAGGTACGCAGAAACCTTGTGACACACATCAAAGTCTAGATGATACTTCAAAAGTTTATTGATGTATTAGGTTTATGAACGTTTACAACAGTCAAAGATAGTGTTTTGTAGCTTCAGATGTATGTACATACCCATCGAAATGAAAAAGTAAATAAAAGATCTTAGTTATCACCAGTTTTCAGAAAGACACTATCTTCGAAAGAATCCTGACTTTCAGATTCACGCAAGTTGTTGCTTTTATTACCCANTCAGGTACGGAAAAACCTTGTGACACACGTGGAAGTCGAGATGGTACACCAAACGTTTATTGAATGTAATTGTATTAAGTTTATGAACGTTCACAAAAGTCAAAGGAAATGTAATGTAGTTTTGAATGTATGTACATACCCATAGAAACAATGAGAAAAAGAATAAAAGATCTTAGTTATCATCAGTTTTCAGAAAAACACTATCTTCGAAAGAATCCTGACTTTCAGATTCACGCAAGTTGCTGCTTTCATTGCCCAAATCTTTTCTCTTATCATCAGATCGCATAGAATCCCCACTACTTTTTCTTAAAGCAATATTACTCGAAGACGATGAGCGAACTGAAGAAATCGGTCTTTTCGGGGTGGAGATGGTGACAACCACTGGGGATACTACGTGCCTTCCGACGACCGACGACGACGGTGTAACTGATGATGAAGATCGACGAAGATTTGAACTCGTTGACGAGCGTCGTCCTGGGGTCTGACCAGACGGATTCTGAAACACAATTCCTCGAACATTTCTAAGTTGGTCAGTCAGATATACTTACTTTGGTGTGGTACTGCAACGCAAGGAACGCCTCCATTTGCAAGCATTCGTACTCCTCTTGACAAAGAACCTAATAGGGGAAAGTTAACGAAGAAATACCGGTGACCAGGTAGCTGACTAAATGTGCCATGAATTCTTCTAATAATTATTACGTTTGAAAACAAGAAATCGAAATGAGGCTATTATTGTTTTACGCCTGATGTGAATTGCATGAAATTTACCTCTCGGATTGAATATGCCTGAATAGCCACGGCACCCTTGAAACGGACGAGTTTTCCAGGAACAAGAACAAGCGTCCCACGCGGAAACTTTTCAACTGGTCTTGATACGTCGTAGGACTAAAACTCAATCATAAACGTGAAAACCATCCAAAAAAAGGAATAACGCCTCACTTCATCTACGTGGAGAACGGAGATTTTGTCTGCAGTGCTTTTATCTGCTGCCGGATCGCTGATGACATATTCAAGTGCACCAATACTTCGAACACAACGACAGGATTCTACACGACCAACACAAAGGACCTTAACAGGGTGATGGTTATACGCGCCGCGGCAAAAATTAGAGTAATAAAAAAACTAAACTAGTAATTGAAGAAGTAGTGGGTCTCATTACCAACATCATTCATCGTTATGAATTCATAGACTATACTTGCGGAACTGTGTCTGACAATGAGCTACCACCCACTTATTGGAGTCAGGTAGGTTCGCCGCTACCAAAAGTGAGTTTTGAGTGTACGAGTGTAACCACTTTCCAACTCGCTGGCTCCAAAGGTTTCGAGTCACACACAACAAGGTCGATGAGGTGGTCGTAAATGTGGACAGTTACTCGCATCTGCGGCCAGTGGCTGCTTTCTACTTCGACGTGCGTGCCGGCACGCAGGTGGTAACGCAGGTACAATCTTGCGTACGGCGTGGGAGCGGTTATGCGACGGCGCTATCTATGTGTGTGACAGCAGTGCCACGCGATTCATCGGCGTCCAATGTTGTCAACACATCTCTAGCGCCGCCGTCGCATGGCCGCTCGCATGCCGCACGCAAGATTGTACCACCTGCGTTTATACCTGCGTGCCGGCACGTATGAAAGCAGCCCGTAAATCCACAACGGGAATAAAAATACGATCAAGACGAAGCCTGTACAGGCTGATTCACATGGTCTCCATGAAGAACAAGGTTTGAGCAGTTCCTATACTTTCAAAGACCAATTCACCTCAAAATCAACAGCACTAACCTAAGAGTCGCACCGGCCTTTAAAAAAAACAGGCGGCTGACTGACCTGAAGAACTCACCTTCCTAAACTTCTTATTCCCGATTTGGAAGCTTTCGCCTTCAACAACCTTAGATCGGATGAAGTTAATCGTGACAGGTAAAAGTAATCTATCCATTTGAACAACTTTTACCGAAGGAGAACTCATGCTGGACCTGTATTAAAGTAGACCTTGATTTGCCTGAATATTATACAATTGATGACGAACAGAAGCAAAAAAAAGGTTACGAATAAATGCAAATATATAAATAATGATCAAAAAACCAGGAAACATGCATAAACTATATCGGTTTCGAACAACCGATTCCGACTATCGAGTGGCGACAGCCCGCTTTCTGAAAGACGCTCGGACCAGAGTCAAGCGGGTTTTTGGAAAACGACAATCGAGGTGCCAAATAATATATATTTGGATTTTCTTACAAAGAGAGTCGTTCTCAATGAACAAAATTCACATTATTGCAATTCACCGCCTCCACTGAAGTAAAAATCGACCAGTAGGATAGAAGGATGGCTGCAATTTGAAGGCAAAAACTGGATTGTATTTCTTTGTAGAGAAAATTCCTCACCCCACTGCTAGTCCCTGATTCCAATGCCGACAAATATGAAATTTGAACGCGCGGTGGCAGAGCGCTGACTTCTCTAACGGTACGTAACAGTACAAAACAAATCGCTCGAATAGCCCAAGCGTCGGCATATTGAGTAAATAAATAAGTAAAAAGATAATAAACGCAAATGTCAACTGATCACCGATGATCTCCTAAGTATTCTAGGAAGAGTTTAGTGTGGTAGTAATGGATACAAACACTAAAGTAATTAAAATGCGAACAAAATAAATGTTCACACTTTATCACAAAACCCTTTGCACATAGTTAAGCAATATGTATGATAAAACAAACATTTACCGTAACCCTAAATTAAAGAAGGCATAATCGCATAAATATGCTAATCAACTAGATCAGTCGTAGGAAAACAATGCCATGACGTGTATGAAAAAAAGTTATCTGAAGAGATTCCTGATAATAGGCATTACAAGATGCCTATTCGTTCATTTAAATATATCTAACACCCTTCCCAAGAATCACAATTTGAAGCATCAAATAAATACAGTCAATACTAAAACACAGTTCATGATGAGCTATGGACGAGCCTTGCTTCATTCGTCATCGTCGGAACTTTCACTCAAGTTCAGACCAAGATCTCGGTGATCCGTTTTTGCGGATTGCCTGAAATGCCCGCAGATCATTCACAGGTAACTGAAAACAGCTGTTTGTGGAAAAGGAAGCTTAGTACTGCACGATTTCTAGGCACAAAATGTGCGCTTTGCTACGTAGCACAAAATTTGAAGCAATCAATGCAAAAGTTTCATCAGTTGATATACAATAAAAAGTGAAGCAGACGGGAAGATTGATGGCCCTAATGGCGCAGAATCTTGTCCTGAATCGCGTGTTATGAGGAACATAGTTTTAGCTTGTTTAATGCCTTCAAGAAACTAAAAACTATCATGAATTTGAAAATTGCGTAAAATGGTCATGTAATGACTTGAAATTATACCGATAGTTCGGAAAAGTTGAAAGAAAGATTTGAAATCACTTCACTCACTTGAACTTTGAAAAACTTTATGAAAAAAGAAAAAACTGCCACCTTGAACTGAAATTATTCTGGGAAGAAGTCTGAACTGGTGGTGGTTGAGAGATGGAATCAAGCGATGGCATGTCAATGCTGTCTGCGGAGAATGTAGAAGGAGCAGTTGTCGTCTTCATACTTTCAAGAAGGTGGCCTGGAATTAATATGATTAGCTGGAAAGCCGAAACATCTCGAGCAGTAATTTACCAAAATATCATATTTTAGTAATCATGTGAATCTGTCACACACGGACATACGATGCGCCTAACATTCCCTTCCAAAGTCTCAAAAGGGACATTGAATCACAGAAGGGTATCTTGTGAAGAGAAAAAACGTACTCTCTACATCACTATCTGCCATGCTCGAGTTTGAATCACGCCGAGTCTTGCCCTGATCCTGAAACAAGCAATAAGGGTCAAATTGTGAGGTATGGAAAAAGTCTGCACAGTTTTAATTCAGATGTTCTCATATGACATCAACGCCTTTCGAGTTAGGCACCTTTTTGTCCAAAAGTAACTCAATAGCTTCAGTGATCAGTCTAATCGTTTTCACATAAACGAACACAGTACATGGTGGTGTGTAGAGTCCTATAACCTTACCCAAAAATACTTATGGTTTGGACGGGCAAGTCAGTGAGGAAGATTCTTCCTAACATGTATAACCCCATTTGAGCGGTTCTAACACCATTCGAATGCAGAAGTTCCGCGAATCTTCAAAAGCTGAACATCAAGTCACCTAACATCGGACACATGACAGAATGTTTCCGATGTTAAGTGACTTGACGTTGAGCTTGATCTTGATGAATGTCAACAATGTAAACTACCGTAGTGGTGCCTACCGCGGGAAAAAACTGTTGAAGCGAATCAAAACCTTTCAACATCAGAGACAGGCCTCCAGTTCATTGAGGCACTCAAAAATTTTAATTTTGATTGGCTGCTATGAATCGTTTACCACCTACTTCTCCGGAATCCCATGAATCATTTACCACTTACTTCCTCGGAATCCTTTAGTTTCAACGTTTCAAATGATAAGGACGAACTATTCGTGACCAATCAAAATGGACTATGACTATTCGGGAGAAAATTTAACTTCAATGCAACAATAAACAAAACCTTGGACAAACCTCATCATCGGACCCACTGCCACTATCGCTATCACTGTCATCACTTGAAGAATCCGAAGAGCTACTGCTGTCAGCTCCAGGAAATGAGGAACTACTGAAAAAGTTTTTTAAACATTCATCAACGGGAACTGGTACTTCCGAAAATGAAAGAAGAAAAATGTGTATATGCCAACAAACAATCTGTTAGTATAACCTTGGCTCAGGAGGAGGCGGACGCTCGATTCGATTGGTTCGTAAACGGGCCATTTCAGAACGTAGAACATTCTCTGTCGATGGGTCCAAATCTCTGCAAAAAGACTGAAAATAGTTATGGAAGAATCAGTAAAAAGTGCTTGGAATTGAATGTCTGAGAGGAAGCTATGGAACGGTGGACAAACACACAAACCTGGTTTTCTTCACATTGATATTCGATGCTATCTTTTCGAGCCGAAGTTTCCCAGACTTCTTGTCAAAAAACAACAAGCACTCCTTAGCTTTTGCTTCCTTCTTGGATCCTTTGAACACAGTCATATTCTCGCCGTCAGTGGGTACGGCGACCTATAGACAACATTCAGTTGATATAAAGAACAATTTCAGCTTAAAAATTTCTTTAGCCTTCTGTCCAAAGTGATAAAACAGGGGACAAATCAATACTTGTAAAAACCATTACGATAAGCTGCTGAAAACACAAGAGCTAGATGCTACTCAACAAAACCACTTACATGAACATCCCCGTTCGCTCCAAATGCAATGTACGTATCAGAATCTGACGATGCCACCGACATTGGTTTGAAGTCGTCTATAAGAAACTATATCAGCTTTAAAAAAGATTATATCATTCGACTCGTTGCCTCCTTTTTATTTGAAGCCATTTCTTACATCGCAAAGTGTGGTAAGAAGGTCCATCGTTCCGCCGTTGCTCAGTGAATGTTTTTCCGAGTTCTAGTGAGTAAGAACCAGGAGGGATATCCTTCGTCTCGGCCATACCCTAAACCTGAAAACGGAAAAACTGCAGGGGAATATTTGAATAAAAACGAGTGTCAGAAGAAATGAGTCTAATTTTAGTGTTCAAAGCAGAAAACATTTCTTTACAGAACCAGCACATAGAAAAAATGGCTTTTGTCAAGGGAGCGCGAATATAGACTCAAGTGTTTTTATTATATTTACGAATCACTTAGTGGCAAATCATGACATTATACGTCCAACTTGATCAATAGAAAATGATGTTCTATAAACATATTGACCTGCGTAATAAAGAAAGAAGAGAACGTTCAGGGACAAAACAATCTTATCGTATTTCTTCAGTGATAACGGATGCCAGCACAAATATACTTAATTTTGCTTACAAAACGGCTGGCCTAAACACTACTCTTGGGTGAAGCATCGAATACATTCAACAACTATGGGTTTTAGAAAAAAGTAATAGATTCTACGCACTTTAGTACTTTCATTAACATTTTTCGAAAGCTGATTAGGGACGAGAAGGGAGAGTCGAATTTCTCAGAGAAATCAGACAGCCGTGCTTAAGCAAACAATCCTACTTCATTTCTAAGTAGTGCTTTACCTTGGTTCAGGCCATATGTGCGCTAGAATACCAAGAAAATGAAAACAGTTGAACTGTACAGCCTGTAGCCCCCTCGTCCATAGCCACCACCCTTGCATACCTCCTTTTTACAATGATTAGTGCTCATACTCCTACTTGAGTTTACCAGACGTTTTCAGGATACTCGTTCCAGCATAGCACAAAATTGAAGATAAAGTTTTTAACATCAAAATTCTGCGTTAAAGAGCTAAAGCGGTACCCAAATACGCCCACGTGACGGCTGCTTGTTTAGTATAAAAGACAATCGTCTTCGAAAAAACTAAAACGGTGGAAAGATTAAAACTTTTCAGGGAAATTAGGAGAGCTGTATAACTTGGCGAATGAGTCAGGGTTAGTTATCCAGGACATAAATCAAATCAAGTAACTCCACAAAAAGTCAAAACTCACATTACGCACTGCAAACTCTGTATGCAGCCGATGTATCAAGGACTACTATCGTGCAAACTTCACCGTAGCAGGTACGAAAATAAGACGAAATTAGAAGAACGGAGATCAATAACCACGTTTTCCTTGTGCTGATTAAACATCCTAATCTTTAATTTCAAAAATTCCATATGAATGATTTTTTTTCAAAATAGATCGAAAAAGAAACCACTCCATCACGTAACATATCAGAATTATGAAACGTGAAAGTTCAGAAAACAGTCTGCTGAAATGAACCTTTGCCTAGACTGTGCTGTGGTCGTAAGGTATTGGGCAGGCGAAACCGGATCCGGTGGGCGACGATCCACCGTCGCCGCCGCCCCGAGCAATAAGGGCGAAACGGCGGTGGACGGGCGGCGATGCGGCCGCGCTGCTGCACGTTTTTCGGGTCGCATCGACGGCTATTTCTGAACTCGCCCTGTCGGTCACTTTTCCTTTCACTTTTGTGAATTCATGTTCCATCAGCATGTAGAACAAGTCCAATCTAAAATACCCACTAAAAGAACCTCTGGTCAAGTCATCATGTGACTCGTTTTTGGTTGTATTCATGGGTTGTGCCATGCACTGTTACAGTGCTGTAAATTAAAAGGATTGGAATCCTCTCTCAAACAAATTTTATGATCGCATCATGCAGTGGCTGTTCTCCGCAATCTTTCTGAACGTATACTTTCGCGGGTTTTCTTGATAGTTCTTAAACAGCCGAATGTCTTCCCTTTTTTAAACTAAATTGCACTATATACATCAATAACTTCCCTTTTTTGCTCCCTCATCACGTCCAATAACAGGTGGAACTGATAAAGTAGCATGATTCAACCACATGCCGTCTTGTTTTGTTTGGCGTGTATATTGACTTTATTCAATAACACTTTTCGTTGGACTCTCTTGAAGCTAACACGATTTCAGTTTTTCCTAAGCAGATCATACCTATACAGAAGGGTATGTTCGAGGAGGATGGGAGAGATAGGATTATCAATCCGTTTTACACAATTCCACCAACTAAAACCAACAATGACCCAAGTTCCCCCGAGCTTTACGTGTTTTAGTTTTCAAATATTTGGGCAATACGTTGAAAACAGTACATGGTTCGCATCGGCTGAGAAATATCTGTCAATATCAGTTTTTTCAAAAATATTTCCCTATCTGGGTAAGTGAGGCCTACTTAAACATGATGTTATCAGCCCCCACGAGTGTTCCAGCTTCTCCAGCCCACAAAACAATTGATCGATATTCATTTTTAGCAGCTTCAGCTGCGATAATAAACTCTAGTAATCTGAAGAATTTACCGAAGCCCTGTATCGATCGACCAAGTCGATGAGATTAGCTGGATAGAAAGAATTACCAATAATATTACGTTCTAGACAGTTCTTTCCCTTTAGGAGTACAATATTATCCTTAGTTCGAGATCGTTTTGTCCCCACGAGTCGCCTCCATCAAAAGACTCAAGTAGCGATTGTTTAGAGAAGCGAAATTCTCATGATGTCGCTGATTTGCGTGGTAAAATTCGCGTACAGTTCGCCACTTTTTTAGATTGTATCCCATGCGGGAACCTACCGCTTAAAAACAGTCTTTAGAATATTTTTGTCGATTATAGCCCTTAAATGTGGTCTCATACGGCCTCCGAGACAGGTGGAAGCTGTAAAAAACGCAATTCCAGTGGTCCATGAGAGGCCACGTGGAACATCTGCCTCGTTCGCAGGCGTCTCTTGAAACTTCACTCTCTCATCCTGAAATCTAAAGGAAGAGCTCTGAGTGAATTTCAAGACATATTTTTCGTTTTGATCTTCACCCGACTCTCTGTAGGCTTTCTTCCATTGTAATCTTTTTATATTCTCAACTATTATTCCTTTGTAGCTACCGCTCTTTAGTTTCCATTCGTTCCTGGAGACGATTTTACCCAACATTCATTCAGTTCGTACATATTGTTATTGGCTTACTTCAATTTTTATTTGCTATTCTTTTTTTCAAGTTGTTCCACACGTGTGCTTATCGCCTTTTGGCTACCAGCGATCTCATATCAATTCCACGTATCGCAACGTTTTTCAGGTTTCACTTAGTTATGTTTCTCTTCCACAGTGCCCTGAAGCCCTCCATCTGTCTCTCAAAACTATTTTGCTGATTCTATGATGTTTTAATAGCCTTTCATGACAGAATGCTTCCAATTACGGATCCTAAACAGTTTTCACCCCTCTATCCAATTCCTCATGCTTGCCCAAATCCATTCATCATGGAGCTGATCATATGTGCACATGAAGCAAAAAGAGACACTTGAACTCACAATGAGTTCCTCTTCACTTCAGTCCATATATCCGTTGCCCCAAAGTGCCCATCGTCTTTTTGTCATCTGTTCAAGACTCTGACGAGCGAGCGATTCAAGATTGTTGCCGGCAATCCTTTCTCCTTTCAGGTGCCATATTTAATTTGTTATTAGACCAGAGTATTATCGNCAGTTTTCACCCCTCTATCCAATTCCTCATGCTTGCCCAAATCCTTTCATCATGGAGCTGATCATATGTGCACATGAAGCAAAAAGAGGCATTTGAACTCACAATGAGTTCCTCTTCACTTCAGTCCATATATCCGTTGCCCCAAAGTGCCCATCGTCTTTTTGTCATCTGTTCAAGACTCTGGCGAGCGAGCGATTCAAGATTATTGCCGCCAATTAATCTCCTTTCAGGTGCCATATTTAATTTGTTATTAGACCAGAGTATTATCGTTCTTTCCGGTGAGGAAGTTCCATCAAATGTCCACGGACATATATGAAGGTTTTAATTTGTGAGTATTTCTGCCGGGTACATGAAAGCTAATCTTATTTAGAAGCAACCGTGTTAGCTTTGGATTGATTTTTTTATGAACACTAAAGTTATGAACGTTTAGGTATATATTAGCGGAAAAGTTCTATATTGAGCCACGAGATCGAGATGGAAACCGCCTATCAACGCAGTACGTCGAGATCGATCGACACACCAATCACATACGAGTATCAGGTATTTCGTCGCTTACTTTATCGGTTCAGTAAACCTTATTTGCACCTTATACTCATCTCCGTTTATTACAGTACCAAAATCAAGATTTTATCCTAAATCTTTAACGATTACTAAAATTTCTAGACGTATCCACTTCACGAATTCCTCTCCATGATGCGGATATACAATATATTTATGGCTTACTCGGCATAATCCCCATTGTTTCCGGTCGGTTTGAGGCGTTCCATCAATTAAACACTTCTCAAAAGTCCCTTGCGTGAGATGGCAATAAATTTCATTGAACTCTCAGGTATGGCTTTGATAGTGATTAAAAAAGCACGTTTGGTTGGTAAATTGAATGGACATTCTATTTGGACAATCACAGAAACGGATATTATCCCATACAAGAAAACAACACTACATTTGACTGAGAAACAGGTAATACGATCCTGTTTTCTTTTTCCTCATGAGAACGTTTATTCAAAAATGATATTGGAAAGCTGCAGATATGGTATAATCGTCATTTTACGGAAATGTTACAAAGTGTGTTGGCTATGACCGGCTTCTACTTCTCCTATTCCGTTGATCTTTCGCGATCACTTCAATGGTTGAGCGAGAATGGAACACCATCGTTTAAACAAATGCCTATGATTGATCGGGTAAGACCTCTATGCTTTTTTGTGAAGCGCATATGCAAATCATTCGCAAAATTGCTCATTTTTTTATTTTTCGTTTTGGTTTAGGCGGACGCTCGATTTACTTGGAATAACTACCTCCTATCGCAGTTACGTCCAGTGCAAGGCGTGAGCATACATTCAATATTTCTCTGAGTTTTATAAATATTTCAGACACTGTTTTAAAATTTAGATTGCACGATTTGCTTTACCCATTATTCATGGATTTTATGGAGAAGATTATCATTGCGTTAATGGAAATCAGTTTAAAATAACATTGATTTCAAGACGGAGCAGATACAGGTTAAGCTTGATTGCTAAGACTTAGCTGTGAAGCTGAAAGTTTCCTACACCTATGCTTCCACCATTTTTTTAGTTATACTCCATATTTCGATACCCATTCGTCACCATTCTAGGGCTGGAGTACGCTTCTATAAAAGAGGGGTAAGCAGTGATGGACATCCCGCTAATTTTGTTGAGACCGAACAAATTGTTGAAACATTATCGGGCCAAGCTAGGAGGTTGACCTCTTTTCTGCAGGTAAACTGAATCCTTCATCGAACAATTTTTTGGCATTATATCCTCAATATTCAGACAAGAGGCTCAATCCCATTATTGTGGTCCCAACGCCCTAATTTGAAGTGGCAGCCAATGCCTACCGTGAAACCCAACGACGATCAACTTTCAGCATACATAAAGCATTTTGAGAATCAGAAGAAGACGTATGGTGGCCAACATGTAAGTTATTCCATTCATGTAGGGAGTAATCTACCGGCTTAAATTGGCAAAGTTTTATTATAAATGCTCATCGTGCTAAAAAATAATCAGATTGCTTATTCAGGTCATTGTAAACCTAGTTAATCAAACAGGACGGGAGAAGAAGATAGGTGCCGAACTTGAAAGGATCATACAGCAAGCCAATCTCAGTTATGTTAGGTAGGTCAGCTTACACTGCTTCACTTCCTCCTTTGAATTTGTTGTTGTAACGTTTGCTACTTTTTATTTTGCTATTTCATATGTAATGCATTTTATACAGAAAAATTATAACTATAACAGGTATAATCCTTTCGACTTCCACAAAGAGTGCCAAGCAATGCAATGGCATCGATTGTCGCTATTGAGAGATCAACTGCGACACGAAATAACTCAATTTGGGTGGGTTTCAATTACTATTAATTGCTTAAATATGCCATGAGCAAATAGGCTCATTTTCACATTTAAACGTTTGATGCATACAAAATAAGCAGAAGGAAAAATGAGATGCCGTTGCAATTACGTAGAGGAGCAGTAAGGGCCACTAATTGCGATGTGTCCGTGTGCTAATTTTCCACGCTATTGCAACCATATAACGGTCATTTTGAACTCCTTTTAGCTTATTCCCTGGACTCGGTAACACAGTTTCATTGTACGAGTACCTTTTAGATAAACAAAGTAACTTACTGTTATACCAGCTTTCCTAATCCAGATTCTTCGCGGCTTCTACAGAACTGACTGATACTGATCTTGTCCAGAGGTCTCAAACTGGATTCTTCCGAACGAATTGTATGGATTGTCTCGACAGGTATGTAGCTGTCAGCTTGTTATTTGCGCTAAATATTACTATTATCCTAAAATGCGTGTTTTACCTATATGTTATTTATTAATATAATAAATAAATAAATAAAAAATATGTTAATGTCATCAGTACTAACCATTGCAGAGATTTATCTATTGCTTTATTATTTAGCACTTCTATGTATTTTTTCTTTTAATAAAATTATTTTGGCTATTTATTAACGAGGAGCGGCAATCACTGCAGTACTAACTCTGATAGGATCCCTGTTTTAGGACCAATGTAGTGCAGTCGATGATCGCTCGAGAGTCGCTAACCGATCAGCTCACATACCTAGGTATTCTCATCGGTGGGCAAAGAGTGGAGACGTGTGAAGAACTAGAAACCTCTTTCAAACACCGTGAGTTTAACACCCGGCTTTCTCAAATTGTTGAATTATTAAGTATTCTTTTATTGTTACCGGTTTAGTATGGGCAGATAATGGTGATGAGTGTAGTCGGCAATACGCTGGAACAGGTGCTCTCAAAGTAAGTAATTTTTGGATGGACAGTGATTCTCCCTTAATCAAAGAATTCACGAAATGGTCCCTATGCAAACGATTTTCAGGCGGACTTCACTCGATTAGGAAAGCGGACTTATACTGGTGCAATAAACGACGGTATTAATGCGATTACACGATATTTTCGCAATAATTTTGCTGATGGGTACCGACAGGTAAAAATAAACTCGCTATCTGTCGCTGTTTTTATCACTACTAACATTTGACTATTTTAAGGATGCCATGGATGTTTTTCTGGGCAACTTTGTAATCGATGTTCATAATCTGCCATCTAGCTTAGAAGCTACCTTGATATCATTGGATCAGAATGGAATAGCCCTCTTAGCCGCCTGTTTTGCTATGGCCATGACAATACTATGTGTGCTGGTTGCAGGTAATCTTTGGACTTACTTGGCTTTCAAATTTACAGATTTTATTAGTTTTTTATCAAACTATTGAATTTCAGAAAATATTTCCGCCACTCTGTTTTGGTTGGCTGTCTTTTTGATATGCATGATGTTCATATTCATAAATGGAGAGGAATTCGTTAACGCGCCAAAGTTGAAGCAGGATTAAAGAACATCGTGAAATTTCCGGAGATTTTAATATGTAAAAATATCTGTCAATTGCATCTATTGTGCATTATTTTCAGAGCTCTAAGTAGATCTGTTTAGAATCAATCATCTTAAATTATGTGAAAATAAAGATGTTCTATCCATGAAGAGGACGTTGTGACCAATGATTTTAGTACTGGATAAGTGAGATTGGGCTACGCCATTTGGCAATGATGAAAGAATCCATCGTATGCCCCGTTACTTATTTAAAATTACCCGTTTAGTTGTCAAAATAAATTTATTTATTGTTGTATTGAGACTTCGTTAACTATTAGGTCGTGAAGAAAGTCCTTGCGGTTTTTGACGCCCAATTTTCAAATGCTCGCCGCGATGTTATTTGCTACTAGATTTTTGCAAGTTTTATACCGTTCTGAAGCGCATTTCTTGCCCTATCCAAATATATAATCGGTTTTGCCCTGGAGTGATTCCTGGGGTTTTTTAGAAGGTCGAAATCAGCATGGACAAACGACAGATCCGCATGATTTTTCTTTTCCAATCCAAATTGGGCAGGAGTGCGACGGAAACGGACCGGGATATCAACGATGACTTAGATCTAGGTACGATGAATCAACGCACAGCACAGTGGTGGTTTGAAAAATTTCGTACCGGTGATGAGAGCCTGGAAGATGATGAGCGCCGTGGGCGGCCATCGGCCGTTGGCAACGAACAATTGAGAGCGTTAGTGGAAGGGAATCCACGTACAACGCTGAAGGATATTGCCTCAAGATTGAATGTTTCCAGCAGGACGGTTGGCATCTACATGCAGGAGATCGGGAAGTAGAAGAAGCTTGATAAGTGGGTGCCGCATGAGTTGACTCAGCACCAGAAAGACCGCCGCTACGAGCTCGCCTCCGCCTTGCTTCTGCGCAACAGGAACAATCCATTTTTAGACCGTATTGCGACGTGTGATGAGAACAGGATTCTGTACGACAACCGGCGACGATCAGGCCAGTGGCTCTACAAGGATCAAGCCCCACGACATTTTCCCAAGCCGAAGCAGCATGGAAAGAAGGTCATGGTGCTGTTTGGTGGTCTGCAGTCGCGCTGATCCACCACAGCTTCATGGATCCGGGAGAAACCGCAACAGCCGAAAAGTTCTGCCAAGAAATTGACGAAATGCATCGAAAAGTCCAGCTCATGAGCCCGGCACTGGTGAATAGGAGGGGGCCAATTCTACTCCACGACAACGCTCGGCCTCACGTCGCACAACCTACCCTGAGAAAATTGATGGAGCTAGGCTATGAAGCTCTCCCACATCCACCATATTCCCCAGACCTTGCTCCCATAGACTACCATTTCTTTAAACATCTCGACGCTTCCTCAAGGAGAAATGCTTCAAAACCCAACATGATGCTGCCGCGGCATTCGACGATTTCATCGCCTCTAGATTTCCGGACTTCTATGCGAATGGGATACTCGAACTTGTTTTTCGTTAACAAAAGTGTGTCGATAGTAATGGTTGTTATTTCGATTGATGAAGTTTCGTTCAAGCCGAGATATATGCATTTGAAGTTTGAGGCGCAAAACCGCAAGAACTTTCTTCACGACCTAATACATATAATCCCCATGTATACCGTTTGCATATGCTGCTGACCTAGGCTGTACTTCGTGAGTGGAACATAGAGCTTCCCCGTTACTCGTAAAGACGACTAACCTGTTTATAGGAGTTGCCCGGTCGTATAAGTGGAACAAACATTCTCACAAAAGAGGATAGATTATTACAGCACTGACATTTACCATAGAGATTCAAGTTGGAGTGATCTCTGAAACTGTAGGTTCTACAGTATGCGTCGAAATACACGTACGCATTACTTGAATGATGAGCATGCGGCTGCATTGCGACCAATTACGATAATTGAGCATTTCGCGTAAACAAGAGCGGTTGTTTGTTTACTACCCGAACAGCGCGTAAGTGTGCGCTTGACTCGCCCTATAGTCTTTCCAGTAAATTCACCTTAGAGCAATGCATTACTTGCTAGTCTTTTTTGAAGCCGCAGAAGTGCCATCTTTATTAGTAAATATGTACACACTTCAGTTGTAATATCCGGGTGCGGTTCTCGGAGGAGGGCAGTGATCGCACGATCCGCGCTTACCATCAGCTCCACGATTTCCTGGGCTTCCGTCCATTCCTGGATTTCCTGGTGGACCAGGTCTACCAGGTGATCCTGGTTCTCCTGGTTGTCCGGGTGGTCCTTCAAATGATTATATGAGGGCAATGGCAGGTCATAAAACATGTATCAGCGACAGTGAATTAAAGTACCTGGCAGTGAACCTGATCCTGGACCTCCAGGAGGCCCGTCTGCTCCTCTGTCACCGGGCGGACCGGCTGGACCTGGAGGACCTCCAGCTCCAGGACGAATAACTCCATCTCTTCCTTTTTCACCCGGTTCACCTCGTGGACCGGGTGCGCCTGGCCTGCCTGGTACGCCAGGTGGCCCGGGTGGGCCATTGCTTCCTGGTGCGCCGGGTGCTCCTGAAATGTGATTTGATGATTGAGCGAGTGCATTTCAACAAAAATTAAAACCTACCGGGTTCTCCTGGAATGGAGGGTGGACCACGTGGACCTGGTGGACCAGGTGGACCTCCTGGTGCTTCACAAGGGCATTGAACAATCTTTGACTTACGGTAGCTGCAGATAACTCGATGATGCTAGTAAATCTGAGAAATTAAAATTAGCAATAACTACGAACTTACTCCATAGGTTCCTCAGCCATACGTCCCGGATCACCAATCTCACCATTAACACCATCGATGCCATCCACTCCGTCAGCTCCTGGAGGACCGGGAGGACCTGGTGCTCCTCGATGGCACGTGCAACAACCTGTAGCAGAAACCATGGCTGCCAAACGGCGATAAAAGAAGCGGGTGCTTACCGGAGGCCTGCCTTTTGTTTCTCAACACAGCGTCAGCTGCCAAAAGATGTGGGGGATTTGGATGAACGCTTATTACTTGACGCAGTAGGTTACGCGAAGAAATCTGGAAATGGCTACGATAGATTTCCATAATAGTAACTTTAGGAGAAAAAAAAACTTCATTTACTCGTTTGGTGGTTTGAAAGTGGGCGGTTTTGTCAGAAGTGACTAGTACGAAGATGGACGAGAAACATGGAGTCAAAACGCAAAACATAATGTTTGGGATTTGGTGCGGGGATGAAAAGCCATCTAGCTAACACGAAAATTATACAGCACATTTAGTATTTTCAACGTTCCTTCCCGCTATGAACTCGCTTGGCCTTATTCGACGGAAACTGCACTATTTTCTCGAAAGTAATGGCGCCCAGGCTTGGACCGGTTTTGTTACCCATCAACCGAGCAACTCAACTGTGTTATTTCAGCACATTGCTGACTAACAGAAACATGAATCATTCTCCAGAAGAATCCTTCTGACACCATGCAAACTCGAAGTTGCTGCTATTTCGAAGGATCCTATCCAAAAACAATTGGACTTTACCATGCACTCCTCGAGTTCGCTGCGAACATGACTGTCGATCTCCTGTAGACGGGTGAACACGATTGGCATAGACACCATACAAGTAGTGACAGCCAATGTCGCAATTGCAATTGAGCGAATCGCAGTCACTCGTCGCTGCGACTCGCGCTGCTGCGCTCGTAATTTTTCCTCCTCCATGGGTAATCACCTGGAGCAATAATGCAACTTCAGTAAGAGTGAAACAATAGTCGACAATAAAAGAATGGTAAACTTGGCTAAAGCATCGCATTACTCGGCGTTACAGCACTCGTTTATATAGCGTACTGCTAGTTGAAAACAAGTTCCGTCGCACTTCTGTCACCGCGTCTGAAATCAAAAACATTCCTACAGGCACTTTTTACTGCATTTATTTACCGTACTACTTCCAGTGAACAATCATGACGGCCATCTTAAGTCTCTTTTGTTTTTTCATTACCATAATGGACGATTTTCTTAGCATGATTCATGGTGTGAAACCAGGAAATTATTGTTTTTTTTTGTCCGAGCAAGTTTTGCGTCCAGAAATTTTTATATGAGAGAGTGAAAAAGCGAATGCGCGATGGACTTGGACAATTTCTCCGAAAATCTACAAATGACGTATGAGTTATAAAGAGGAGTTATGGCCATACATTATTCGATCGAGTTGAAGGTTCAGAGCTTGATAATAAGTTTTTCGGCATTTGACCAGGCATAATCGCCTTCAAAACATGTAAAGTTGGATTCCATAGACATACTCGCAAAAGAAATTGAAATGGGTAGAAAACACAGAAGAGAAAATGGGAACAGTAATCATGGAATCCTTGCAGGCACCCCTAGCCCTCTGTGTTTTCCTGAGAACAAGGTATAATACTGCTGCACACAAAATTCATTTTATAATAACTAGAAATGCTCATGCGAGCATTCTTCCCGTCCGAGAGATTGTAGCTGCAATTTACACAAATCTTATGTCTGCTGCATTTAAACACGGTACCACATTGTCGTCGAAGTTATTGACTTTTTCCTTTTTTACTATCACATGGGATACATCATGTAATAAATATAAATACAAAATCAGCACCCCTTGCTGGACGGTCATACACCTCCGCCCGCCTCAAGGAAGAAAAACATCTCGCTGGAAAGGCCGTTTAACCCTTTACACCGTCAATTAAAATTTTACGCGCTTCGGAAGATACAAACAAAAACGGTAAATAGCAAATATCGCAAAATATTCGAAACAACAAAGAGGCTCCCCGAAAATAAGAAATCATCTCTTAGTAGTGCGTACTGTGTTACCAACAATCTCTGAGCTCGCCGTGCGGAAAGGCTTTAAAAAAGAACAGCTAAATGCTCCGAAAATAATTAACTGCAGAAAGAACAAGAATGTTCCATGACATTCTAGCTCCTCTTGCTGTTAAAAAGTAAAGGCTTGTAGTTCATGCACCAGCTCAGTTTGCTTGTAACGGTTGTGAGCAAGTTTTATGCCAATTTTTTTCCAAAGGCTATCGATCTCGAAGTTCAGGTTCTGCGGTGAGGACGGTCACAGAGCGGAGTAAAATGATCGAAGTCTATCTAACCTTGATTTTTCATCTCGACATTCCATGAATTCTCCATCCCTGACTTTTCAAATTCGTCGTTTTCAGCTCATATTTGATCCTTGGTACCAGATTCCACGATGCCTGCAATCAGTGAGTTTTGATTTTAGGGAACTACATGATTATCAATCGAGCTTCTTTTTAATCGCTGTGGACAGAGAAAGTCTAAACAGATGCGTCGCCTGCGCAGCGAACAATGCCGTATTTTTTTCTGCAGGAGAAAACTAGCGATGGAAAGTTTACCACTTTAATTGACTAAAGGTCCTAAATATAAACCGTGCCAATCGATTGGCGTATATCAAATGAAATGCTGAGGATCATTCACTCTGGGTAATACCTTTAAACGTTTGAAGCAAATTCAAACTATCTATACAAACTTTTAAATAATGTTTACTTACTCATCCTGCCAAGCTTGGTTCTACCTGAAAATAAGGATTTGCTGAATAAAAAGCTGAGAAAGCGAAGAAAATCATGCCAGTTTTGATCGTGGATCTCGTGGGCATCTCCATAATTCAGAATAGCA
Organism: Haemonchus placei; assembly: GCA_900617895.1. Classification (NCBI taxonomy): domain Eukaryota; kingdom Metazoa; phylum Nematoda; class Chromadorea; order Rhabditida; family Trichostrongylidae; genus Haemonchus; species Haemonchus placei. Next base: position 22,117 of record UZAF01016496.1, read on the forward strand.
GATGCCACGATACCTGCAATCAGTGAGTTTTGCTTTTCAGCAGCGAACTTCATGACTATTAATCAAGCTTCTTTTCAATCGCTGTGGACAGAGAAAATCTGGGTTAAAGTGTCGCCTGCGCTTCAAACAATGTCTATTTTTCTGCAGGAGAAAATAACGATGGAAAACTTACTACTTTAAATGACTAAAAATCCTAAATGCAAACCGTGCCAATCGCCAAGGATCAGCTACTCTGGGTGATACCTTTTAACGTCTGAAGCAAATTCATATCCAGGCGGCATCTACCTAATTCCAGTCGATGACTACTCAATACTATCGGCTACACCTTGATAGGAAATCCTGACTGATCACCTCAGTTAATGAAAAGGCAGACCCAGAACAAGACTCGATGATTCCACAACTCTACCGATTGATGTTCTTCAAATCCGAGCAATGATTTGCATGCGATACTGATACAGGACTGATACTTCTCTACTATATAAATGCGTTCTAACATAGAACTTCATTCTATCGGCAGCAGCTGACTTCAGCGCGTTGAGGGTTGGTAAGTCATGTTGCTTGTCGAACAAGAACTTCTTATAAGAATGCTCTTTCGTAGAAGAATGTTTTCCAGAAGCTGGTAGGAAGAACCATCGCCAAAGGGAATCTAAGTGAACGCCCCGCTTAAACATCAATGCCAGAATTCTTCCCTATCGGTAAAAAGGTGTGATCAAATGAAAACTCGCCACCGTCAGCTGTTTTTCAAAAGTTTAAATCCTCAGTTTTCAAATTTAAAAATTCAGACATGTATTCGAAAAGAGTGCCAATCATTTGGCGTATATGAACAACACTGCTGTGGACCTCTCTTGAATGATTGTTGTGGATCAGTTACCGTAAGTAATACTACCCAATATGCAAAATAAAGATGTCAAACACTGTTATAAACTTATGTTGTTCTCCCTTAAACTAAATGTTGCGAACATTTCAGATAGCCGGATGGATTATAGCTGGTGTACTGGTCGGCAGCATAGTGCTCTGTATACTCATTCTGGTGTGCAGAAGATAAATTTTCCATGTGCAAATCGTTTGATGGCATTCGACATCACCAAATTTCTTCAGCCAATTTCGTGGCATTTAGTCAATGTCCTGCCACTGATATCGACTGCATCTTCAGTACCAATATGTTAGCATTAGTTATGAAAATAAAGAAAAAGATGATCCGCTCCGTTCAAGAACAAACCATTATCTCATCATTCGAACAATACAATCAGGAAAATTTCGTATAACCACATCAAGAGTGACAGCAATGATTACCGACAGGACAGCAGGTTTGCTGCAAGAGCAAATTGATTACCAGCATAGAAATGCCTGTTAACTCTAAAACTGTCAATGAGCTTGTTCGAGTATACTAGCTGCTCGGAAGCTGTGATACCTTCCGACAACCGTCTATGATGGGTAGATAACTACAAGCAAGCAAACTCACAGCATCATTCATGTTTGTTTCCAAATCTACAGACTCTCCATGTAAGTTGGCTTTTTCAAGTGAAAGGAAACCATGCCAATTCTAGGTATCGAAAGTAAGGGGAGGGTGAAGACTGTATGAATTAATCATACGGTGATACTAATAAGATCGTGGCAAAAATTCGCATAGGAGTATATGAGGTGACCTAGTTTGAGCTCAGCGATCTCGATGGTGCCTCGTGGTGCACCATGCCTCACTAACTAAATAGTCTGACTTCAACGAGATGCGAAAACATTAAATGGGATCAACGAAGAAAATGTGACAATCTCCTAGAGCTGATAAGAGAAATTGCAATTCCAAACGGAAGCTTGCCCTCGATAACAACTTAGGCCGGCGTAGGAAGTTGAAAGTTGCTGAATGCTATCTCTTCCCAACTTCTCGTAGGAGTCTTCTACACCTGAGTTGCCTTTCTTACCAGATGCGGAATATTTCATGTATTCAAACGCGGTGACGAGATGTCCTCCCCAACTTCCCCAGCTCAACAAGGAAGTTTACCTGTATTCCCAGTAAAAGATGTTCAACCTTGAATTCTAAAAAGCCCGAAACTCCACCGATTTTCGTTTCTCGATCCTCTGAAAAACAATCAATGGGCATCTAGACTTCACCGGTCCAATCAACTACTTGAAAAGTGAACATGAATTTAACGACCCTACAAGGATCAGGCCAAAAATAAGGAATTTGATGTGGTGGAAGGAGCGGCCTCCGAAGTTTTCAAAAGAAAGAGCGTTGAATAGGAGGGCATCTACCATCATCCTTCTTCACCACACGCCATGATATCGATGGCTAGTTATAAAAGATTTTACTGGGCGCGAACTCGAAAAAATGATAGAAATGAATGATTTCTGAAATATCCAAAAACCAAAGCACTACTTTATCCTACTCCCAGAATTCTTCAAAACCAATGAATGAACGGGTGGGAAATGAGCACATTTGTTCAGACAAGATCCATGAGAGTGACTGTTGTGACTGTTGACAGGTCTGTTTAACGCTTCCAGACAATACGTCAGTACCCCCTATCCATCTCGCAGATATTCAAAGATTGCCCCCTGAAATGCACTTCATCGACCACCGATTCCTTGAGTAATGATGTCAAGATGGATAGTGATAGTACGTAGAAACTTGTTTATGGAATCCAAAGATAAACTTTAGTTACAGGCAGCACTTCAGTCTTGAGCGGTAGGTTTTTCTGTAGATTCCCCCTTAAAATTGATGGTTTGTCATGAAAGGAAATAGTTCAGAAACGCCTAAAAGACACTTCCAAGTTACTCAAACCAAACTTCTCCATCCGAAGGCGAACCAGAATGTCTCTAAAAGGGATAAATCCCCTTCAGGTGAACTCCAAAACTATAGAATTGCATAACATTTATCTCAATGTAAAGTTCCTACTAATTTGTCATATCAACTGAACTGAAAACATAAGATTCAAAGGTCATATTTAGGATACACAACGATCGCCTGACTTCTTTCCTACTGGCACCGAAGTAAATTCTGAGTCTAGATTCCGGATAAGTGATCTGTACAGCATTCTCTTACTTCATTTTAGGAATGTTTATTCGGTGTAAACACTTGTACTTCGTACGGTCTCTATGGGAACTACTGTTGCGGAATAACTCACACAAACTGTTGCGGATATATCAGTGTGAGTGCTTTCCAGTATAACTTGTTTTGACTTGATGTTTTGTTAACTGCTGTCTTAACGCCACGCCAAGCGAAAGTCTCACAAGGTTGGCGATTTGTGGGCAAAACCCCAGTATCGGACGGGACTCGAACCCGTACTTGTCCTCTCCGGGGCCGTGCTCTTATCCCTTACACTACCGAGACCCCGCTTGCCCTCGCGTTCTTAATGGCTTATATGCCATAGCTTATCAGCACTCACACGTACAACGTGTTGAGCCGGTCGGCCGATATCAGCACAAAACCGTTAAGCTGTAAGCTTTACATGATAGTACTTGTTTTGACTTGATGTTTTGTTAACTGCTGTTTTAACGCCGCAGTGCGCGAAGCGAAAGTCTCACAAGGTTGGCGGTTTGTGGGCAAAACTCCAGTCTCGGACGGGACTTGAACCCGTACTTGTCCTTTCCGGGGAGCATGTGTAAAATTCCTACTAATTTATCATATCAACTGAACTGAGAACATAAGATTCAAAGGCGAGGGCAAGCGAGGTCTCGATAGTGTGAGGGATAAGAGCACGGTCCATGGAAAGGACAAGTATGTACGGGTTCGAGTCCCGTCCGAGACTGGAGTTTTGCCCACAAATCGCCAACCTAGCTTTCCAGTAATTTTGCGCCACAAAGCTTTACAAAAACGATTAGCAGCGAGACAAAGTATTCCTACAGTGCCGACAGATGAGTTACTACAGAATGAGAATCGGTAAAATCAGTACCAATCCCCTATAACACACCACTGCTATTGTCTATAAGTGGGAGACACCTTATCAGTGAAAACATTCGTGCCACTGCTAAGAAAGTAAAGGATTGGCGTGACAGACAGGAAGGGTTTCTGAAAGCAGTGAGAGTTTATTTGGGAACAAGGACTCTTTTTTCCCATTTCCCAAATTTCTTATCCTCAGTTCCACAAGTGCACTACAAAAAAGTCAGTAATTCTAAGAAGAAGCCATGCTACCACGGCCACTCCACCGGTTTCTGCGGTTTCCTTATGCATGTGTCTCAAAATGATGCTGCCACCCGCAATAGACCAAAACACCATACAAAAACCATTGCATAAAGCTCTTTTTCTTATCACCTTCAAAGCCCTACCCCCACCCTTTACTCCTCCTACGCAACTGATGATCTGAGCACCTGTTCATGTTTTCACCTCAACGATTTGGGTAAAAAGTCGGAAACTCTAACACTCGGACTTGTTTCTAGATAATTAATCATACGTAAAACCTGGCGGAGTCTTTTCCGACAGGTAGCATATACTTCGAATGCCCTGGCCACCGGGTAAAACTTTTTAAGATATATCTATCTATAGCTATCGAAATGATTGATCAAAAGATGCTGACTTTAATTATGATCTCGAAATCATTTTTCAGATCTTCGGTTGGATTGTATGTACTGCGCTTCTGTTCTTTATAGCAGTTGCTATATATCGCTGTAAAGCTCGAAGAAAGCGACAGATATCTATGTCACATATCTTCAGACCACGCTAAATAAAGTGTCTAAAATAGAGCTACAAATACTTTGTACCTTTGGCTGAGTTCGCATTGATCATACATATCACTTTAGTACATCCCGCTTTGTGATATTTTATGAATAAAAATCAAAAAAAGTCGAGATCTATGTATGCCAACTTTCCCTTACAGTATAAGATGGTAAGAAAAATCTACTTTACACGGCTTTTTTTATCCTATGAACCTAACGCTATATGACTGGATGATTAGGAAAAATAGTGAATGGCATAAAGTAAATGACTTACAGTAAATAGATACCCCAACGTTAATAAGCCGCAGTGGTCTGTGCTAGATAGTGTTGTGTCGGAATACGGTCGCTTGAACAAGGCCATAACATCCATGACGAGTTTCTGCAACAAATAAAATGAACTACATCTTTAGAAAAGACAGTATGAATACGAATAAATGTGGGTGTATATGAAGTAAGCGGTGTGACTAAGTCGGTTTTTCGAAATTGAAACGATATAATTAAGAGAAGAACTTAGACATACAATTGGCTTTTTGTTTATTACTTTCTTGCTTAATGAGTATAAATAGGAACATACGTATTTATGAAGTTCGGTCTGACCAGAGAAACTTTAGACGCATCGCGTAATACAATGTATAGGATCGTTTAAATAGAATCAGCAATTATAAATGAATGCAGCAAAACCAATTTAAAAGAAAAAACAAGAAAAGAGCCGTCCTAGCCTATGAGCTTACTATTTGTATCCGAACTTTCCATCAGGTAGCATAGGAATTATTACGAGCCATAGGTAAGCAAAAACAAACTATTGAGCTTACATGATTTCTGAGATACAAGTGATTAAGTGAGTGCAGCTTAAGAAAAACCTCAAAATTTCTAGCCATCCACCCACCACTGGGTCGTTTAGCAATTTTATTATTGGTTTTGAACCGCATTTGTCAGATGTATTTTTTCTTTCTGCAGCCTCCCCCTAGATGATTTGAAATGTTCGCACAGAAACAAATGTGGGAACATAATAGAGCGGCACCAGCTTAAAATGACGTCAGCTTTTTACGCAACTACCATATCTGAATGAAATGTCCTGATGAATTTGCGACGATATCTTGTAGAATGTTCAAGACTTTCACTCTCCGCGCCAGAAAGAAAAACTACTAGGCTGAAGCATCTCAACTGTTGCCGCCTAAGTACTCAGTTAAAATTTTGATGTCACCTTCCTGTAGCCTCGCTGTGGAAGTAACAACTGTTGAAGTAACAGTAAACTCCCGATGGCGGCTCACCTTGTCATCAGTGGTCGGCTACTTCCCAATCAGCTGTGACAGCCGTGTCAGCGGGCACCCGAACTGGCATCTGTTCGTATCGGTCAACCCACAAGAACGTCTTAGAAACAGCTATGTAATTTTTAGTATTACGCTTACTTACTTGAAAGGATAACAGTCCGAATCAAAATCACTTGAACAGACGACAGACGGAACTAAAGTCTGCACTGTACCACGCACTGTTTAACTTCTTCCAAGGTCCATATTTCCCTAACTAGGAAATCCAAAGCGCCTTAAAGTATTCGCAGCGAATCACAAATGTATCTAGCCCCCTCATTACCTTTATTTAAGCGGCTGTAAAAGATTTTTTCGTAAATTCAAAGGTGCATTTTTTGGTAATTTTGCATGATGCACAATTAGAATAAGCAAATTTTGCCAAAATACATCAAAAAGCGGAGACAAAGATGTCAAGCTCGGCCTTTCCTTTACTTCTAATAAACCCTTGTATAACAACCGGTATGATACCACACAAAAACACAACTACATTAATTTACAGCTCAATCCTCCAAAATTTAAAGTCAATAAAGTATGATATGCCAAAACAGGATTCTCTGCATATGGAGAAGACATTGTTAGACTTCGAACGGTTTATTGAACAAATGATGAGGAACACCTATGTACACAAAAAATCAATTAAAAACACCAAATGAGCGATGTAGTAAATGTGAGCTATACAAAATAACAAGAATTAATGCCATAGAATCAACCGCGCTAGGTAGAACATAGTCCTGAGCTGCATCCCTAAACGAGCGGATAGCTGGCCTTCGTTGCAACACCGCAGTGATTGTTGCGGTTACGGGCAATGCGAATGTACCCCTTCTCTCCCCAAGTTGGTCCCCAGCTAAAAAAACGTTAAAATAAATCCATCGACTCAGATAATACAGATACGCTCACCTGTTCTTCACAAGCCAATAATCTCCTGCTTCGGGATCAGTACCGTATCCAACGAGAAGAACACCGTGATCCAGTTCTTCAGACGAACACTCTTCGTCAAAGTATACTCCTAAATCCATGCAAAAATTCATTCTTCGAAATGGAAGGTGAGCTTGTTTAACTTTTGAGTCACCCTTAAAATTCCCATAGCCAACTAATGTACCACCTCAATATTTGAACAGCTTCCTTATTGTCAGTTGAAGGTCGTTAAACAACCGGCCGGTGATAGCGTTATCAGTTATGGTTAAAAATGGATTGTACCACCAAATGATTTCATCACATAGGGATAACTCTGAAGATTAGATAAGGTGCTGGACAGCACGGTTCACCCCGCCAAGCAATAAGCCGTGTGTCGTATAAACCATTCGTGTAAATAAGATAACCGCGACCCCTATAGACAGCAACAGCAACTAATGGCTCACCCTTCTTGTACAGCTGGAATGACCTGTGACCAGCGTCAATAGCGATAGAAATTGGACCTTGAGTGGCAACTGCTTTCTAAACCAGACATGGATACAGTATTAGAAGCACGGAATGAATTGAAAAGCATATGGAAGGAAATTCGCGTTCACCTTCAATGCTTCTTCATCGCCTTCAGGAAGATCTACAAAACCCTTGTCATCGGCTCCAACGGCGTTTCTCTTGAAGTGGCATTTCATTTCCTGAAACAGATTCCTTATTTGCTGTCCAGAGTATTAACGCCAGAGTACCCCTTACCCTTCCGACGTATGGATAACTATCTTCGGTATCGACACCATGATTTTCCTTGATATATTCAAACGCCAAATCCATGAGACCACCGTTGCAGCCATGGTTTCCGTATTTCGTTGAGCAATCGACAAGATTTTGCTCGGAAAGGGAAACCTAGAAGGCTAGGCTTAGCGAATGCAACTATTTTTTCGAATTATTGCAACTTTCGGAATCATTTAATATTTCCTTCCTTCGCAAATAAATGGGCAAAAGTGAACACCCACCAGCTTGCCAGTGGCACGTGCATGTTGTCCTTCTAGAGCACCAGTAGAGGAGAATGCCCAGCACGATCCACACATTCCCTGATTCTTTACTGGAGTCACAAGTCCCTCCTCTCGCCAGTCAACAGATTCCGGAATCTGAAATGCGTCTATAAAACGATTGGAATTCAAGAAAACCATGGTGTACAATGAAAATTTCGTTTCCGCTACAAGAACTCGTCTCGTACTACCATCCAAATGGCTTTTTTTAAAGTAATGACTTTGCATCGCTATTATTCAAGCTCTGTTAACCTACCTGAACATTGAAGGGAACCAAAAATTTGGTGCCATTGGACTGCATAGAATCGCCAAGTTGGCGGCGCATACGATACCCGTTGAGTTTTCGATATTGTGAGAATGGCTAAATAAAGTATATTGACCTTATACAACACATTACAAGGTGCAGGAAAACTTACCAAATCAGCAATTTCGTTGAGACCCATTTCGAATGTTTTCCTACCAAGACGGTGTTCCTTATTGTGTTCCTCAATGTGAATCACGTTCTTCACAAAGGCCTCCATGTAGTCGTTCTCTTCATCCGGTTCATATGACTTTCCTTAAAACAAGAACTTGAGCTGCCACTGCAAGCCGGTCTTATTCGTCAAATAGAAGGCTAAACATAGCCGTGTTTGCAACAGCATTCGCCTACACTGAGTGTGAACTGTTCTAATGAGAACATGACAGAAGGAAAAGCAAAAATGCACCCTTCTGACACGTTCGCATAGTTTCAAATTTGTCAAAAAATAAATAAACTAACCAAATGTCTCCTTGTAGTCATCCCATTTATTAAAAGCCTCGTCGATTTTTTGGCGAAGACTTTTCTGTCTGTGCACTCGGACGCCATGATCATGTCTTAAAAAACTGGATCTGATACTCATATATCGTGCTTCACACTACTTATAAAATCGAAGTTTTTTTTGAAGCAAAACAAATGTATATAACTAAAGACTAAGTTAAATGTCGTTCATGTCTGGAAAGATATTATAAGTGCCAAATGCCCACAAATAGGAAAGTGATCGCCGCGTAGCAGCTGCCACTCGAACCAGTCCTTACCAAAGGGTAATTGTGATGCTGTGACAGCCACTTGTGACAGCTTCCGAGTGAGTCACTCAAACCTTCAGCCCATTTCCTTGGACTTTTACCCGAGACCAAACACTGGGCATAAAGGCTCGTGCATCTAATAGTCAGGTGATCTACTCAATCACGATTTGACTCATTTCTATTTCATGAAAATAATGACAGCTGCTAGTACTCAGAAGTGAAGGTCATAGGATTCTTCGTCACTTGGGAAACTCGATCTGATGAAATCGTTACGACGTGGATGGGTCAAAGTCTTGTTCCAACCACATTTCGCAAAAAACACGGCTTATGAGTGGATAAAAGCTTAGTCTTTATACGTGAATATCAATGGAAGATAAAATTGAATAGTATGAGAATCCAAAGCACCTCATGACTCATTGATGTATAAGTTTTCTTATTGTCCATTAAGAATTTATGATGCATTCCACCATGTAAACAAAAATGAGTCATAAGAAACAAAACAGACACCTACAAGAAGCATTTACAGGCTGCTAATGCTCTCTGATATTGGTACTCTGTACTTTTTGTTTAGTTTTAACTGTTTCTTTTGAATTATTCTAAGACCTTAGAGGAAGCCGCTATTAAGTCGACAATGTCTATAGAAAAACAAGAAAAAGAATGAAGATAACCAACTACAAGGCTATGCAAATTCCAGGGAAAAGTTCCCTTTAAAAAACTATACAGAATCTCTGAGAACTTAAATCATCTTTCGAGTTTGACTCAGCCACACTAGAGCTCAAAATTCGAGGAAACACCAGATAGGGATCTGTACACTTTGTCCTCAAAGCAGTCTATTACGCCAAAGATACTTTGTTTTCTTTTTGAACATCAAAGTAGCTGTTTTTCATTCACATACTTACTAAATACTGCTAGTACTGTCCTCTTCCGATTGAAAGGCACAATATGTCTGCGAAAGAACTAGTGTTCGGGTTCCACATGGCATCGTTTTTCCTATTAGTTTCTTCCTTGCTTGGTAGCGGAATAGGAAAGTACAAACTCTCCAAACCAGTTCGATATCAGTAAACGATTAAGATGATAAGGTGCTCAACCAATGCATAACAAACAGAAACAAGAAGCAATAAAAGCTTAACGTTGGAAATGTTTATGTTAATGATGACAACAGCCAATTAACCACCAATCAATCGATAACGGCAGCCGGAATCTACCCAATTTTTCATAGGAGTGTTTTTGTTTATAAAAAAAAACTAGCATTGATTAATGATAAGAACTCTGATATATGAATATTATAGTACTAACCTTCTGAACCCATCAATACTAGCTAAAACTACAGCGCATAGAAGCGCCAACGACAACAGACGTAGCATCTCGGCACAGACTGACAGTGGACCTCGGACTCTGGCCGGGTTTTATAGGCAAGGGGCGGGGCAAGTGGACATTGGCGTGCACGTGATCGAGCCACCACAGCCTGGGTTACTGTCTGCTGATAAGGGACACCTAGATATGGGATCCATAGGTTCCTATGTTCAAAAGATCATGTGGGTTTGAACCAGTCGCTCACACTGACCGTCAATCCTAAAGAAAACAGTTTTTACTTTGAGAAATACTCGAAATTACTTAAATCAATCAAATGACCAAGCCACGGTCCTTGAGGAAAATACAAGATATTTCTGGGACCAGGTTGATTAAAGTTACGAGAAATTTGTTCGAAACGTCGGCAATTTGATCTGACTCGGAATCCCTGTTAGACCCTATTTTATTGATTAGGTTAGATATGATGCTTTGTTAGGCTAGCGCGCAGGGACGCGGGAATTCAAAGAGTTATGCGACCGTCGTGGTCACTCGTGCCGAGACCCTTCCCCTCTCATAGAAATAGATTCGACAAAATGACCGAGGTGGCCGCGAATACCGTGGCTTGGTTTTGANAAAAAAAGGAATACCCTATTATAACGACTGGAGGTGTGTATTTATGCTCGGTAAAACAACTCCTACAAACACTAGGCGCACTGTACAACAAAGATGTTGAAATGGGGACAAATCCTTTTGAAAATTGGAATTCAGAAATTCAGAGGGGGTGAAAGATGGACTCCAAGCTTTATTTTTTACGGCGCATTGAACTGCCATAAATTGCAATCGTGTTTAATTCACCAAGTTTTCAAATCTGATTTCCCTCTCAAATCAGATATTGATTTCCTATTAAGACCTCATCAATCGCCCATCAAAGTAGGTATATTAAGTACTCGAAAATTATTGAAGAGCAGTACCTTCAAACGAGATTAAAAAATTTAAAATCTCCCTAGAAATTACAGAGTATCCCAAAATGCTCTAGTCTGTCAGTCGAGTTAGATATCAGGCTCAGCATCTACAACTTACTATAATCTGGTATCATAAATTCATTCGGTCGAAAGTCGCTTTTTTACCTTTTTTTTGTTGCTTTTTGCAGAATTCACTTTTTTCTATTACGTTTTAACAGTAAGCCATTAAGCTATCACTCATTGTTACTTATTTTATTAAAAAACCACGGCATAGGATCGTATACAATGTTTTCGGTTTACTTCATAGTTTACTGCTAAATTTAATATTTATTTCTCTCTTTTTTCGTGACATTTATCGAATTTCCGGCATTTTTTCTACTTTTAGTGTTAAATGTGTCTTCATGTTACTTTATTTTCTTCAGTGATGAGCTGCTATTCTACTCTATTTTTAGTTGCTCTATTCACGTGGCTCGATGGGATGCTTCATCATCAGTCATACTGATCGACGATGAGTATGCCAGCGATTTTGATTCTCGTCGACCGGGCTGTTTGATGGGCAATGAATGACCAATCGGATGGGAAGGCTTACTAAGCTACTGCTATCTGTACTTTATATATTGTATTCAGTAGGCTGTTTAACTGGAAAGACAAAGTTATTTGAGTGTCCCACTTCGGAATGCGCCGGAAATCGATTTCTCTTCAAAATTGTCCTAATGTTTGAATGGTTGTGAACGGGCTAGCTGATACAAACAAGTCAGCGCTGTTACCTTCCAAGACGAGAGCGATACAACAAACCTCACGGACGGAAGGCTCTGTTGGTTTCCGGAGTATCGATCGGGTATTCAATCGCTGTAGATAAGTTCTATAGCGGCGCCACTTTGCACTTGACCACCTCAACCTTCCAGATGAAAGTAGACTACCAGTTGCGGATTTTCTGGTTAAGAGTGCCTACCGCTGTCATTAACTCTACTAACGCGCTATTTTATTATGATAGAGCAACTGTTGGTGTTGCTGAATGATGGATGTGGTGGAAAAACAGCTGGCACGAAGCTTTACGGGCCATCAGGTGACCAGCGAAACTCATTGCGATAGCTGAGTCACACGAAAATCCCGTTTCCCTACTGTCACTGACTCGATAACATCTTCACAACGGGTTTATTACATCGCCGTTCAAATCTGGGGAAGTATAGGCTCAACGTGGACGGTGAATGCTTTATCGATTCGTTGAACGTCCACCAATCATTCGATCGATATTTGATGAAAGACGGGGTAAAACAATTCTCTATAGTCTCAACCATAGGAGAAAGATGATGTGACCGGAGATGATCAACACTCCAGCGATGCACCATGCACATGACACATATTTAGGTCCGTAAATGCACTTGGAAGGGGACTTCCCCTGTACAAAGACTAACAAAGATCAGGTAATGGGCTAAGAGATCCTCACGTCAAGACAAATGTGGGGAGAGTAAGACGATCATGGGAAGACTCAAGGATTGCCTAGCCTGGATTGATTCGCATCCCCGATGTGCTCTGATACATCAGCTTCACGTTGTCTTAATGCTTCATCGAAAGCCTACAAATCATCCAACGATATTCGTTGAAATGCTGTGTAAAATTATTTCTTTGCAGCAAACAAAGACGATGTTAATCAATACTTCTGGGCTGCGCCATGCACTCGACTCTCGCTAGAGTACCTGAAGGCATTTGAATTGCGCATTTATAGGGACTTATAGAGGAATGCTGATGGAACAAAGCGTTCTCCTAAACAGGACAAATCAGAAGTACAGAAGCGGAGTACGGAATGGTTCGAGGTCTAGAAGGGAAAGAAGCAGCCGGTGATGTTGCACTTACATACTGTTTTTGCATGTCTTCATCTTTCTGATTGATTGATCTGAGCTGATTCGGATCTCCGATGCGCGCTTGCATGCCACCTTACTCAGGCACGAATAGAAAATTCCAGAAATGTTTTTTTCGATTCTGGAGTGTGCCACGTAATTGGTTGTCATTCAGAATCGAAAGGAGTTTTGTTGCACCAAAAGGGAATATGATGCCTCCCTGACGTAACAACACCTCCGTTACAGTTCTCATAGGCACATTTCGCGCTCGACATGTAGTGAGACCTTATTGCTCACCTCCGTTCCCTTGCTTAGCTGGACCGTTGTGAATGGGTGACATCTAGTGAAATAGAATAGGACGCAAGTTTTGTCCACCATTGAAAATATTGGTCTCGAGGAAGAAATTCTTGCTTTTATTGATATACCCTTACAGTAATCTGGCAAGGTGTGGAACGGCATGAATATGTGAAAAGCCAAACGGAATAATGTGGGTCGCGAACTGCTCGACTATCCGCCATATTTACCTGACCTGATGCCATTGGATTTCCCTCTGTTCCGGGTAGTGGAGCTTCTCTAAGATTCGAAAAATTTGCCCGACATACTCGGTAGAAGTTCCACGAAGTTTATCGAGTAATGTGTCTATAAACAATGACAGTTAAATTTCGTGAAAGCGATGGAATTATTTTGTCGCCCCGGTTTTCTCGATAGACCCTCTAATTCGAGCTTCTCGATTTTTAAAATTGAATAGCTCTGAAGATCAATCTCTTGTACACCGGCCAATGCTCCTTATTAATCATCTTACCAGTATTAGGCCCATATGGGAGAATAACGAGGTAACTTTATACATAGCCCACAAAGATAATGAATCGAATAAAATTGTTCAAAAAGGGAGACAGGACTTCCAGTTTGAAACTCGAATTATAGCACAATGCATGACAATACCCCTTTTTTGTTCCATATTGCACATGTGGTGCCAGTGTGAATAGCCTTACCACTCTACCTCCCTCTTCCGGTTCCAGGAAGTCGAACTTAGACTCCCTTCCACTTCCGTGCCACCCACCGGCGGAGTACTCGAATCGAACTTTACCCATTGGCTCAGCTTGCATTAACAGATGCTGTGACGTAGCGCCAAGGTGGTTCGGCTTTCAATATGACGGTCAGTCAACTTTGTTAGCTACTTTGGAATGTCGTTTTTTTATTATTTTTATCATTCAGCTGGATCCACTTATGTGGAAACTGCACTACCCATACCTATGGACAAATGTTGAAGGATAGCGTCCGTTTAACAAAAGTGTATACCACTTCCCTCTGTGACTATTTTTTGCTCCCGAATATAGCAACATGGAAACCAGACAGCTTTACATTCGGTGGTTCGCCTAGCGCCCAGACTGTAAGCTATCTGGGAGACATGTTCCNTACCCATACCTATGGACAAATGTTGAAGGATAGCGTCCGTTTAACAAAAGTGTATACCACTTCCCTCTGTGACTATTTTTTGCTCCCGATAAGCAACATGGAAAACCAAACCGCTTTACATTCGGTGGTTCGCCTAGCGCCCAGACTGGAAGCTATCTGGGAGACATGTTCCGCATTTGGAGACGATGTCAGAGCTGCAAGAATTACTCGACATTGGTTTGCCAAATTCAAGAACGGCAGTTTCAACTTGCACAGGCACAACACAGGTCCCACTCAGGGTTAACTTATGGTTTTGACAAAGGCCATCTCTCGAGAGCTTGTCACTAATACTGTTATAAACACTTAAATGGTGTGGAGGTGTGTTGATTTGCCTTTGCTCTGTTCTATCTGGGTATAGAGTGGGAAACCTACTTGTGTTAGGGCCTTGAAACAGTGATGTGCCAACAGCTTACTCTCAGATAATGATTTATGGGTAGAGGTGGTTTAGTGCCAAGTGGCATACCTATTTGCCGATCGAATTCTTGATTGATACCCGTCAGAACTACTAAGCAACCTTCGAGGGCCGGCAGACTATTGCCAGACTTGTTTGGGAGTTCTATAAAGCACTTATTTCTACTTCGACAAGTTACCATTACTTATTGTATAGACCTCATACGCATACAAAACGCCCAGCGATTCTGAATGGGAGTTAAGTGCGGGGCGCATTACACGACGAGGATTTATCATCGTTCAGAGCCCTTATCTTTCAATTTTAGAAGTGTTGTGGATCTCGATAGAAGACGCAACTTCTACTAGCTATAAGCCGAGTACTTGATCTGGAATGTCGCGATTCTTTCCTGTTGGATCTGCAGTAAGTTCCTCAATTTCACTTACTGCGTATAGTAACGGTTTCAGCTTTAAACTCAATCAGTAAAATGGCCTCTGTCTAGTTACGAGCTCGGTGATTTCAGGGGAGATGACATTGAAAATGATAAATCTTTGTCCCGATTGCTTCCCAAGATTTTTTTCTACCATTTTGATAAGTTCCGTATCTCCAAGAGACTAGAAATTTTTTTACCGCATATTAATTGCAACACCTCAGTCTGTCTATCTGTTCTCGAGAAATGAATGAAAAAGAATGAGAAAAAGTTCTCATGAACAATCACCCAAACACCCTTCAACTCATTCCCTAGAGCTACAAACAATAAGAAAGCTCAAAAAGATAAAAAGAAAGTATTGTCAGCTTTTGTTAGCTTCCTAGCGTTCTCGAGAGAGGCATAAGGACGGGGAACTTTTTTTCAAGAAAAAAATACTATATTAGGAAGGTTCTACAGTATGCACTGAAGCTACCGGCATTGAATTACTATTATGTAGTAGCAGAGCTGGTGTTGGGCGCCGGGTTCAGATATCAAATCCAATCAAGTTCATCACCTTTTCTGAGGCAGTAAGTGGGCAAAGCAAGTAGAACGGTTAAAATTACTGTTTTCGAATGAGCTAACATCTAGAAGCGATTGTGATGCGTAGTCCAACAATGAAAAATACCACGATGTCTTGAAAATCGAGTACATGGCGTATTCCAAGGAGATATCAATTGGCGTCGAGCTCTTCATCTCTTATACGGTACAACCGGATAAAGCTGAAAATGCTTCAGATTGCTATTTTAGACAAAAATCATTTTGAAGCAGTCAAACATATAAAAACATACTGTAAAAATGAAAAATAAAATTTTATGATATAATCGTTGAGAATCATTTCAGTCATGCATTGTCAATAAATGTGTCTCGTTTGGTGTCTATGAAAGCTACTGTTGTGTACCCGACTTGAGAGATTGCTGTGGAGAAATCAGCGTAAGTAATGCTAATTAGTTTTTATTGGAAAAATCTCTAAGCTAATAGAGATCGATTCTATATCGTAGTCCATCGCATTGGTCTATTCTGTGTGTAGCTATGCCTTTGGACAAGGCGAACTTCAGTGATTTTTTTTTTCAAATCATTCTCTAACTCGGTTATTTCAGATCTTCGGATGGATTTTGGTCGGCGCTCTCATCATTCTCATAAGTGGTGGAATAATTTTGATCGTAAAAAAGAAATGTATCAAGTAGCAGCATCAAATAGCATCTCGGCCTAAGCCTGAGCTAGTGGACGACATCGGCTCATTCACTTCACAGATTCGGCTCTTTTTGAGTATTTTGATCTCCAAAACACGGCCATGTACTGTTGTATAAGGTGAATTGTTTTTTAATAAACATGGTTCTACTTCGACTATTTGAGTATTGGGTATTCGGAATTCTCAATAACCCCCACTGACAATTTATGGCCTCGTCTCTCTCACATATCTCACTTTCTTGGTCGCCTACTCCCTAAAAAGGAGAACCTGAGGCGAAAGAACACAGTAAATACAATAAGTAGGTCTTTCGAATGCGTGGAAAGCCGACAGTGATATAACAAGATATCAACATTGATAAAAAAAGAGTATAAAAGCTGAATATTTAAAGGTTTCTCATTTTTTATACTTCTTAAAGTCACCTGAGGAGCTTGGTGAGTATGACTTGAGAAGAAGTTCAGGCTGTACTGGCATTACTAGCAGAGAATGCCCTTCAGTACGGGTACCGATTCAATACACAGTCAATCAATATCCATCTTTCACATTGGTGTGCAGATGGCTAAGGGTCAGGAAGAAATTTTTGCCCAGTACTACGAGCAAAATGATCATCTTTGGGACAATATGCTTACATTCGGAACCCTAACCAGGGTTTCTACCGCCGCAGAATCGATATCCATGATTAGCACAGCCATTTGACGCCCACTACTTATGAATACCGTAGAAGTCCTATTCTTCTGTCCTTTTAGATCAACACCAACGAAAATTATTCCGTACATTGAGAATATGTACATATTTTTCAGTTTCTGAAATAGCGGGATCTCTTCTGACGTCAGCTTTCGATGACTTTAATTTTCCCGACAGGAAAGAAGGTGTGGCTCACTAATAGGCCTGCCTTACTTACCATTAGTTCCAATGATTCGAAAGCTGCTTTCAGCAATGCCTTAACAATATCTGCACAAATTTTGTCGTCTGGGGTTATGAATGCTGTGGGAAACGTGGAAATGAGTGCTGTGGAAGTGTTAGTGTGAGTTACCCATTTTTGTACAGCTGCTTTCATATTTCAGACCGATTTGCCAAAGTATGCAGTTCAAAATGAAGCGTATTTCTACGGAGGTTCATCAGGGATACCACGC
>UZAF01016496.1:45779-76890 GCA_900617895.1 Haemonchus placei
TATTATTATTATTATTATTATTATTATTATTATTATTATTATTATTATTACTATTACTATTATTATTACTATTACTATTACTATTATTATTATTGTTATTATTATTATTATTATCATTATTATTATTATTATTATTATTATTATTGTTATTATTACTATTATTATTATTAGAATTATTATTACAATTATTATTACTATTAACATTATTATTATTACTACTTTTACTCTTATTATTGTTATTATAATCATTATTGCGTGATAATATGTGAGTCAGTCTTCATTTCGTTACACACACCATTATTAATATTTTTTAAATTTTAATTTCATTTTTTCATTGCTTTTGATACTACTATTATTTTTTATTCTTAGTACAGCGAATAGTATTTTTAATATTATTGTTGTTACTGCATTATTATTATTATTTATTTTTTATTATCATAATTATTACGATACGTTTGACCTGATATCTGATCTTGAGAAGTCATTGAATTATTAACAAAGCCATTACTGTTACTAGTAGAAACTGATTCCCCAGATGCCGCACGCTTCGGTTTTACAAGTTTCGGTAACGCTGACATTATTATTGTTTGAACATTAAATTGATTTTTCTAGGCGACCACAATGATCATAGTTCTCCCACTGGTATTTATTCCTCTAATTTTCGCCGAGCCCTTTGTCTATATTCATCCAGTGAATCCGCATCTTTATCCAAAAGATATGTACCCGATTCAGAGATCAATAAGGTAAGCAACCTGAGTCTCGTTTTCAAACTCCAATCTGCCGTAACAAAATTGGCTCGCGAGTTACGCGCGTAAAATCAATACCGTCTCCTGCAACTGTCACAAAATGAAGTTTGGAAACAGCTCTGATATTTGGACCGGATTGTAATTCTATACAATTATTCCATGTAATATTGCAGAGGCTATCAGAAGGTTCGAGATCTACCATCATCTGGAATAGTTTATTTGAACCGTATCAAACCGATATCAGAAGAGATGAAAGGTAAGAATTACACCAAGGTTTTTAAAGCGGATGATTCGCTGTGGGTGGGACTTCTAAAGAGGGTCTGCAGGTGTGCAGTGCTCTTTGCTATTCCTCCCCTGTGGATCCAGCCGATTTCAATTGTTCCGTAAAGATTAAAACGTTTAAAAGGAGATAACATTTTCGAAACTGATGAAATAATTGGAACAGAGGAGGTCTCATCTGTTTTTCAGCAAATTCCGATAACCGTTTACGAGATTTAACTGAAAAATAAGAGATTTTTTTCTATAAATGAGTTGTAAAGGTTTTATCGACATCATTGAAAGTATGAGCGTCTATCTAACCTATCGGAATCGGCTCTGCCAAGATAGACGGTGAGTGGAGCACGATCAAGAGCCATCATTCGTAGTTTCGGAAAAACTTTAAAGAATTTTACAAATATTTCATATTTTGAATTACAGTATCCAATGCAAATGATTTAGCTCCGGCTTTGGCTCGAGCAAACAACACATTTGTAATTGACGAATCAGCAGTACCTCTCACTGAGATCACATCTACTTCAACACAGGCCGTACAAGCTCATCGCGAAACTAGCACCCAAAAACAGACGGTAAGTAATTCCTTTTTGATAAGCCATGTATTCATCTTTGCTTTATGAACGTAGGGGCGATTTCATGTTCAAGTTATCTGCTTACCAGCGTTAGCCTCTACCAGAGTTATACTCGGCGATAGAATTCACCACGATAAAGGAGCACTTTTCGTATATCTGGGAGAGCGGGGTTGCATTTCACAAAGGGTCGACGGCATGGAATTCCCGACGTTTTGTTTTTGTTTGTTTACATACACATCTTTATTCTTCACCTCTGTCCCAGCGTTGCTTTTGGGAAGCTAAACATGTATGGAGGTGGGAAAGACGAGGTTTAGTAGAGTCAGATCAGGTGGCGGTGCTTCTTCCGGAATTCCAACAACATGCGGCAGTGATTTTGCGGTGATTACCACATCCTTCCAAATTTAAACCTTCCCCTAATAGAGCGTGACGCGGACGGGGGGAAGTACACCCTTCCATCAGATCAACAGAGCCCTGCACCATTTTCTGCGCAGCCATGCTTAGTCTTGGTCGCAGCAGCAGAAAATCTTATTTCGGAGGGGATTCATGCGTTCCAACTAAAAGAAGCTTATCCAATCGTAAATTCCTCTTTCATGATTTTCGCTGATGTTGAACTTTCTGAGAAAGTCGTTCTTCTCTCCATGGTTTCGCTATCCACTGGATTGTCACGTCGATTTGTCCGCAAGAAGGTGATGGAACGCGCTGACTGGGTTTTCACCAACTCCTATTTCTTTGAAGGCATGAATCGGAAACCTACATGTGGATAGTTGTTGGTCCAAGCAGATGAGTAATGGGTCCAAACTTAGAGCGAGCGCTACACAGATGCGCAAAACTGACGGCGACTGATGATCTCCGTGTTCTTCCTTCCGCCTTCGAAAGCTCACCCTTTCTCCTTCCTCTTACAATTAGAACTTCCAGCATTCAGTGTTCGTATTTGCCCATTCTGAAGTCCCGTTGGCATGCTAGCGCGAAGTAATTCTGGACCTGGGATGGATCAGGATTACCTCGTTTAGTGGGGTTAGGAGCAGTTTGGAGCAGATCTTGATTTCTAGCCATAGCATACAGGCCGAGCCGGAACAGGTAAGCTACGGGGATAAAGGAGAATGGTGTCTGTTAGGTGGCTGTTAACTAGTTGAAAAATGAGTATGGCAGAGAACAGAGTATTGATAATAGGTAATGGTCGGTTAAGAGCATCAGCTCATTATGGTGAACGGTCAATACCGACCCGACTCCACCCCGATATTTAGAAATTTGTTTCTATAAAATTGTTAACAAAATTTGGTCTCATACTCATTTACCATTGTGATGAGGCCTCGGAATTTTCAGAGCCAAGACACAGATCTCTCATTCAATAGCAAATTCTACAAGACACCCATGCCTGCGGTGGACTCCGATGCTGATGTGATAACAGCTCCCAAAACTACAACCACTACCTCCACCACCACTACCACAACCACCACCACCACCACAAAAGCTACAGTACCCGTTACTACTGCTACAACTACTAGTACAGCGTCGAAGGACCTATTCAAGTACCGACACATGGGCGCGGCTACACCAAAGAAAAGTGGATTGGTACGCAGATATAGCCACGGAATTGTTTCAGATAATTGAATTATTTTGTGGAAAGGATTACCTCGTTTAGAAGATTGCCGTTTCCAAATCGAAGTTGAAGCCAAAAGAGCTCGAACCTGTCGACGACTCGCAGCTGACTGTTGAGCAAGTGATCGCTAGACTGAAAGCTGAGGATAAGCTCAGGCGAGAGGTAAGTCTTTCGGAGTTGTGCCAAATCGGACTGATATGTGACATAGTCAGGAAGCAGTACTTCCCTTGGGACCGCACAGAATTTTCTGATTATTTACTTATTTGTTTGTTTATTCCAACAAGCAAAAATTAGAGCTCGGGACGAAATTGAAGAAAAAGTGACCGAAAAAAATGATTTGTCAGGGCTTACAAAGTACCTTTTACTATAGAAAATTGTATGGAAAGATTTAAGATCATGACAGTTGAAATGAAGAAAGAAAGAGGAGTTGAATGATTTTTAGATGGAAAATATTCCAATGCATCCCAAAGTGGAAACGATAACTCTACCGACGGAAATGATCGAGAAGGATCCAAAAGTTTCTACAATCGATATTCCGCAGGTGATTTTTCTAGAAGATCCGAAAAATAACGAATTTAATTAAGACTTTCACAATGGATTTTTCAGAAACAGCATCATTCCGGGAAAACGAATCAGTACTTCCCCAAAGCTACACCCAGATTGGTACCATTGAGCCGTACCGCTCATGTACATGTAGGTCAGTCGCTTTCACTGCATTTCTATTGTTTACGGTAAAATAGCAACATGAATTTGGGCGGGACCCCTGAAAACATTGCAAACTTCCTATTGGATGATCCCTCCTATTGACTAGGCAATGAGCCAAAAGCACAATGATGACAGGGAACTCGCCCACACGACTAGCGGTGCTTTTAGCGCTAATAAATTCTCACATAAAAGATGTTCCGGGAAAAAATTAATTACGTAGAAGTTCAGGCTCGTAACGGAGTGATGAAGTTGATTGAGAGGGTCGGCTGAGAAAAATTGTAATAATAATTTAAAATTCTGAAAAACATTAAGACAAATAATGTACCACACCACTAAGGAGCTAAAGAAGTAAAATTGTCGATTGGTGCTGGAAAAGAGGCTCATTTAAAGGTACTGGTCAGTCCAACAGCTTTCAGAGGGTGGAGGCCCCAATTCTGAAGAAGGAAGACTCTAAGGGGTTTTAAAAAATTCAAATGGAAAGGAACTGAATCGATCCAAGAGGCTCACAGGACAGGGCAAGTGCTCGGCAGTCCTTACTCCTACCCCATCAATCGATGTCCGTTTAACTGGAAATCTATCAAACCACTCAAAAACGTGCTAGTTTTGATAGAACTGCGGTCTCTCACACAATGGGAACCAATTGTGTCCGTCTTGAAATCCTGGGCTCAGATTCACTGTCTTTTTTTCCTGAATGAAGCTTCAAGAACTGTCGTGGAGATCACTGACTGGAGTGATCGCACAGCCGATCATTCGATGGCTCAGAAAGGACGTATCATCGATCTTCGCCTAGGAGAGTAGGTAAAGGAATGAAGAAGTATTATGACATAAAATTAGACCCATATTGAAAAAAGCGAGGAGATCATGGAATAACTGGTATTATAATTCAATGGACTAGAGAAGTCAGCTTGACTTTCTTTCAGGCTAGAGTATTTCTTTACAGTTGATATTCATAAAGCGAGTGTTGCTTAGAAAACTAGAAGGACTTGACCCAGTCTGTTTCCTTTGTAGTAGGCGCCATGCATCCCATCTCAACTCAGTAACGTTGAGCCGTTTGAAGTTGCATTCGATGCAATCAGTAATTTGTATAAACTTACTTATTATATAAACTTACTTAAAAGTTCGAATCTAGTTTTTATCCTCCTAGCAAGCCTAACCCTAACAAGCAGCCTTTTGAGAAAGGAAAATCCTTATGGCCTTAGCGACTTGGTGAAATACTGGTTTTGTAGCAGCCCTACCTGCCACTGCTCCACGCCTATAGTGCTACAAAAACAAAATATTCCACTAGTCCCAAGCAGTCTTTGGGAAGACTACTTGAAAACAACCGTTCCTGGAATAGTGATCCTCCGAAATCTAAGCTCCATTTATAGCCGCCAGCGATGCTATACTGCCGTATCGCGCCGCTTTCCCCATCCGATAGTACTCATCGTTGTCGTGGTTTCAGAAGCTTTTGAAAAACTGCTCCGATGGGCTCAAGTACGCCATGACACACTCCAAATACCCTCCCTTTAGTACTGTTCTTATTAATGAACTTTGAACGCAACGAACCTTTTTACTACCGTAATTATGTACCGTAATTTACCGAAAAAGCTACCGTTAAACTAACTGGCAAGAGGAGGAAGGAGTGACTGTAAGCTCACCTGCCATAGAACACCCTTCAAATCTTAGTTTTTCAGGTGAGACAGTTCGTACGAAGCCCACCAAAGGAAGGCTAATTGGTCTGAAGAAGAAGAAGGCATACACAGTGACTGGAGGTGACGACATACGAAAGGGTGCTGATTTCGATCCATGGGAACGTATGGGACAAAAGATCTAATATGAAACTGCTACTACAGTAATAATCAATCGATAAATCGATCAGTACAAGTGAAACAATGCTCAATAGTCCTGATTTTTATTGTGCAATCAATAGATATCGATTTCTTCATCAACTTCCTGTCCGATTTTGCTTGAGAATCAAACGAATTGCTTTCCAACGAGCATATCTTTTGTGGTATTCGTCGTGTAGTAGTGATCATTTGTGTGTTGTTCCTGATTTGTTCGACCACATAACGCCCTTAAAAGCAGTAATTATACTGTAATAGCTACAGTATCCGAGTAATCATTGAAATCCAAAGCTCTCTCTCTCTCTCTTGAAGCTCAAAATGTTGTGCATTGTTTGCGCTATATTTATCTTAATAACTGTAAATAAATAGTTTGAAAAAACGAGCGAACCTTCTTAATAATTGTCTAAATTCCCTCATACGAAGATAACAGAGGGGCTGAAGAAGAGAATGAAGTGAAATGCACAAATAACATATGTATTTCAAGTAGACAGTTTCTCGTCGACGGAATCGGCTTGAATTTCTGAAAATCGTCAAGGTTTAAATCGTAGATCACTACCGTGAGCAAAAATTTAAGTAGTTAGTTGTCTTTTACGAGGAGCTGATACACGTAATTGTTTAATCCGTACTTGTTGTCTTTGGCAATAGACCATTCAACGATTCTCAAGCACCAAACCGAGCAAATATCGGTATAAATATCATTAAGACACCGAGGAATTTATTTACTTGTTTACTATCGACTTATAGATTAAATATCCATATTACAGGGATATTACTACGTATGTGTAGGTAGGGCGATCTTCACTTAATTATTTATTATACCTTGAAGACATATATTAATTCATTGCTATTCACTGCTCGAGCACATAGCTGCACAAACAAGTAAACGATAAGTAAATAAACAAAGGCTCATGTTGTACAGTATGGTGGATTATTACTATTAGGCTCGCCCCTTTGCTCTAGACTTTATGTGTCAACTCAGATAGTCCCATTTCCCAAAGTCCACTACTAAATGGACCATTCGGTTAAGTAAGAGCTTTTTTCGTACATTACAATTGCCATTTCTTCGTGGAAATCACTGTCGAGATCTAGAATTTTCAATGAATAAATGGATTATGCAGCCTAGAAATTTGAATCAGAAAGTCAATCGACCCAATTTGAAGGAGGGCTTATCCAAGAAATTCCTGATTCCCAATCTTTCCCTTACTCATAATTGCAACCAAAAAAATAACCGAAACCTACTCGCTGATATTGACAAGCTGTAATACTTGTATAGTGGCGTAAGCTGTCAGATAAGCCGAATAGACGCCGATAACAGTACCGATGACAACTACGTATTTATGTCGCCTCATCACATGTTTATCATCTAGACGTCGTTCACCTAAACACCAGATCATTCGGATCATGACTTATTGTTGTTTACCCTTCGATATTTTGTTGCCTGCGTCACATTTTACCTACATGGCCATGTTTGGCCCCTGGTGCTGTAAGACCCGATTACTTTGCTGGGCTTATTTAATCTACACGGATCAATTTCAAAACATGCTCGTGCAACCCTGACAAGCCCTGAATCAGCTTATCCGAAACGACGGTAGGAAAATGTGCTACCGGAAATGGCACTTATTTACCTGTTATAAAGAAAGTTTGGATGTTTGCTCCCGAATATTTGGTTTTTTGACTTCCCTTATGGTTCCGAACTGTCAAGGAGATCTCTTTCAAGGTGAGTTACATTAATTCCCAAAGCCGCAGCATCCGTTCCATGAACATTTACTGACCGTATCCCTTTCTCTTCCACCCCTTCCTATACGCGGCGCTTCACTGCTCGAAATGCCCTCATTAAGTTCACGATAGATTTAATACAAACTCATATGGAGTCTTTTATGGGCTGGATAGGAAGAAATTAGCTCAGTGATGTCCCTCAAATGTACTTCATCACACTGAAGTATGCATGAAGTCGTATTTGCATTTTTTTTTCGAAAACTCTGGAAATAGTTACCGTCGTCGATTCGCTCTTTGAGAGTCTCCAATTCAGCCGTCTGTTTCATTTCAGCTTTCACAACTCCTGATACAACTCTAAAAAGATTTCAAGGTAGCGTGCGTGTAGCTGAAAAAGCTGCGAAAATTCAGTGGCACAAGACGTACCTCAGAAGGATACTGTAGGAATAGGCGGTAACGGCCAGACAAAGAACACAGAAAACGACCAGACCCAAGTGATAGACGAAATGTGCTGAGCTTGACGATTGCAGGCGATGTACACACGATGCAGTCGAATTTGCTTAAATGCATAGGTTTGTAATAGATTTTATGTGCACGATGCACTGGGATTGAGTAGTGTAGGGGGAGGAGGCGCCGTGGGGCATCTGCACATCTCGATTCTAGCGCAGTACGAGTTTTCTTGCGTACCAAACTATTACATTATTCTTCCCCACACTACAGGTTTCTAGGTTTGGCATCCGTTCAATTTTTTGTGTCATTTTGATGCATATGGGCCAAGGTGCATTGCCTCATAGATCAGTGAAGGAACCAGTCTGACACTACTGGGGATACCTTATGGATAAACAGTGGATACCTTCAAAATCGCTTCAGCGACATTTCTACGATTAACTAGATCTTAGAAATAATTATGTCGTTTTTGGAAATCTGTATAGTTTACGGCAAAGCTGTAATCCGATCCTTTTGAAGCCCCTTTCAGAGGAAGTGCAGTAGTTGAGATCGAATAGAAATCATGTCGACATAGAGAAGATCTTAATAGGGCACTTATAACCCAGGGATTAACTCCACGACCGAATTCTGACAATATCGACCAAATTTTCCAAAAGAAAAATGATTTTTGTTTTGGCAGACCCCGTGTGTTCTTCTGCTGACCATATGGGCATTCAAATGAAACTCCACTTCAAGTAAAAATTTATTGCGTGACGCATCTCATCACGCATGAGGGACAATAAACAAGTGGGCCGTTTGTCCTTTCAAGAATTTTCCGTGGGTATCCATCCCTGGGGGTATTTTCGTTCTACGTTATAGCTTTCATCAAATCTCATATGTTCGTCTTTTTTCAATTCCAAAAATAGGAACACATATATATCAGGGCTCTAGAACACATTCATTAGAATAGAATCCCTGGGAACACGTAAACAGTGTGAGTGAATTCCAATAAGCTCCAACGCGAAAGCGGAAGTGGCTTGAGGTGTTGTTGGCTGCTCGGAAGAAGAACTCACCATCCTGGGTACATTCATCGTCAATCCATAAACTACGATTCTGAATACCAGCAACCATATTGGCAAAAGTCATTGATGAAGATACTATCCAGATACACAAAATAACCAGGACAACCCGTTTCCTGAAAAAAGAAAACATAGAGCAGTGGTTGGAAGGTTTGTTGCGCCTTAACGATTTGCAAGATCGGTTCAACCCAAGCCAACCAAACCGCCTAATTTCATTTGGAATTGCTTAATCAAGTTGCATTCCAGACTTTAGGCAAGTTGCAAGATGTTAAGGGCTCAAATACCCTCTAGAAACTTGAGACTCCTAGAGGGAATACTTTTCTTTGCTAGGAGGTAGTTGAAGCGAAATGGAATATTTGAAACCAGTAAGGAAGCCGAAAACAGCTGAAGCCCGTTGGAAGTCCTTCTGTAGCCCCTCTTGAAGACCCACTACGAGTGGATCATTGAAATCAATAAATCGATCCAATCAACGAAAATCTTACCTTGTGACTAAAGTTGAATAACGCAATGGATAACAAATATACACGTATTCATTCAAGGTAATACTCAACAGATTTAATATTGTAGCCAAATTTGCGAAACTGAAAAAGAACGTGATGAAATAATGACTAGAGATGATAACGAGTGGAAGACATACCGTAACAGCACACCACTGTACTGATCGACTCGAATCGATAATAATGATTGATCCGAGTTCAGATCGGTTTTCAATAGTTTAATAGCATACAGAATCGACGAAACACCTAGATAGTACCATTTAAAAAAAGGAATTCCAATGTCATAGAAATCAATAGAATTTATTGATTACCTTTGATAGTATCGATAATGGTGAAATCGAGTATCATTATGTAGAACGCATGTGAAAAGGCTTTTCGTCGTCTTGCCAAAAGTGAATAGAGAAAAATCGAATTCAGCACGATTGCCAGAGTTCCTAATGTTACGTAGGAAATTCCGAAACCACGTGCCGTCGCTTCCCAATCCCATGCTGTAACTGAGTCCAAAATCGCATACTTCATCATTCTTTTACTTCTTTTTGCTCCTTGGCATTCTTCTACTTTTTAAAACTTTTTATTTTACACCTTTTATTATTTTTCTAGCGAAATGATTCAAGCAAGTTAAACCAATAAAATTTTATTAATTTATTCCATTGTTATTTCTGTTCATTCAATTGTTTATTAAAGGTTTCTATTGGCATCGTGATAAAAAGGTAGATGACACGTGAATCGAATCTTTCCTAGGTTATCCATACCTAAGACCTCTCCAATGTTAAATAAGTGTTGCTAACCTTTTTGGAAGGTTACTAGCTCTGAATATCACATCGGCCTACCCTTTTCAATCGATGCATACATAGCCTAGATACCCATCCAAATATACCCACTATTTCTGGGAAACATTCAGATGAGTGGCGCATCTCAGAGTCACACTCACTTTCCACTTGCTCATCAGCTGAACCTAAGTTTGGTTAAGCGAGAAAATTGAAATCTACTAAATATCAAGCTCCATCTGAATAATGAAAGATTCTAATGATTTGGGAAGTGCGGGGGATCCTGCCAATTATGGTGTGGCACTACCATCCTATCAAATGTATGGGCATTTCTCTAAGTAAGTTGAGCATATGGCGCGCCGCCTAAAGGTGTTCTGTCTCCCTGTCTTTATTATTCCCAAAACCAGGTTTATCACTCACACCCAAAGGTCTGCGAGGTCAAGTAGGGTCAGAGAACTCAGAAACTCCTGCCACTGTAAAAAAAAAAACTAGAGGCTATCATGTAAGTGATTGGCTCCTTTCTCATCCTTTATGTCCGAGAAATATCCAGACCACTACGCTTCTGAATGTCATAGTCAATCCTGGAAAGATCGTTCGGCACTCATTGATACTTTCCTCCTTCTCGTCAAGATAGATGCGAAAGCAAGTCTCGAAGTCCTCCAGTAACTGTAGCATCCATCAGAAGTTACTTTCCAAGGGTACTCCCTCGGTAGAACGATAAATAACTTCAGCTGTTTCAGACCGTATTTGGGCACTCCATCGCAACATCGGGCAATTTTTCTACTAGATACCCATCCCATTTTAGACGACCTTTCGATTTCCTGCCGGAAATTAGTTCGACGAAGAAGTTCAGCCATTAATTCTTCTGCGGGCAACTATACTTTGCGATTCAGTGTCAGTGACAATTTACTAGGAAATTTTCAAACGTTCAACACAACAAAAGGACAAAAGATAATAAGGATTTATTTATAGGAGACCTCTGATACGCATCAAATCAACACACTTTAGATGTCGTACCAGCTTGGTATGGCTTCCGCACGCTCAATAGTAAGCGTTCCTCATCCTTTGCTTAATGTATGAGCCCATAAGGTCTTCAAACGCTTCTACAATATTCACATGAGAGCCGAATGCGTGGCTCATTCCAAAAAGAGTTATCGATCCCAACAGCTTTATTTAGCATCGCGTTTTATGTCCTCACGTATCCAAATGGATTAGCGTGGTTCAAAATAGTCGTCTACTGTGCGTGGGTTGTAAACCCTTCCAGCTAGACGGTGCAAAACATAAAGTACTCGATGACGGCATCACAACTTTAATTGCCACAAGTAAAGTGCCAGTCCAAGTACTCTTATTCTCTCTGCCATTCCTAGAAATTAGGTTAGGTGACATCTCAACCTTTCAACAAATTTAGAACTGGATCCGTGACGTTTAGCTGTCGGCTGAAGCGACAAATGGCTGGCAGGCTTTAGTTTTTGAGTGATACGAAAGTGACAGTGGTTGGATTAGTTTTGACGGCCCAATGCATTTTAAATGAAAATACTTTAATGTACTTCTCTCTCAAGTAGATTTCTTAGAAAGTTTCAAAGAGTTGCCTTTGGCACTAAGAATATCGAAAAAGAGTCATGAGCTTGATTCGACTTCGACGTCATCAATTTTATTCATATGATACTACCCATTCTTTACGGTATAGTACAGTACTCTACAAATTAGGGCGATTCTTTCTTGGAAAATCAAGCCCATTTCCGAACTCGTTCTGGGCGACCCATTAAATTATCACGATCTACTGACAAACGAAAGGCTTGGCCAGGTGCTTGGGCTCCACGAATGTTTAGCGCCGGCAAGATAAATGGGTAGAATACGCCATACATCCAACCTAGATTGCTGGAGTGATTTGACCGCCTTTTCTTTGCGATGAATCAGGAACTAACATTTTTTGCCTAACATTCGATTCCCTACGAATCCCAGAGCCCGGTTCGTGGTGTAGGGAAGGGGACGAGAGGGGTGGGTAGAGAGCTGTTATTAGTAATAACCCTAGATTACTCGACCCAAGACTCATCCGGTTTTCCGGCTTGTGTAGGAATTACGAAAACTTTATAAAGGTCACAATGGTCAGGTCTAAGGTTTTATTGAAGGAGAGTTAAGTCACTTTGTGGCGTCTCTTACCGTAACACAACCATCCAATTCTTTAGGTTCTGTAGAAAATTAAAATATGGAATTTTTAGAAAATGTTAGGAGCGAGTTGCTCGTCCTTTAGGAATCTCAGAGATTTTTCAATAATATATAATTTGTTTAATTACTGACCGTGATTTTCCAGGACTTCAGCACGTCCGGAACGTAGCCATCTAGCAAAATCTTCTGCCGTAAAATTGCTAGCATCCATCGAATCGTCTGAAAACGATGCACTTACAAATAAAATTACCGTACAAAATAACTGTCTGTCACGCTATATTCACAACGCAAAGAGATGCTTGGAGTTGAAGTGCGGTATGCACGAAATGACACGAATTCGGAAATAAGAAGGCACTTCCCATGGGCACGCAAAATTACGGAAAATCTTTGAAAAAAACCACATTGTCACGAAAATTGGTTGAATTACATTAGTCCAATCAGATGAAGACGTCTCGGACTATCCACAATGGTTCGATGAGAACATTCCATGTATAACAATGCAAATTCCAAAAGCGCATAGCACAGCAGCCATGTGAAATTACAAAAATCGCTGAGAAAAACAAGATTGCAGCGAAAATCTATCGGATTACATTATTCTAATGAATAACAGATATCTCAGGAATGTCTGCAAATCGTAGCTTTACGATGGTACCAACGGAAAATTATGAATGTATTGGCTTGCTATGCATTCGAACGCCTACTCGAATCGGCTTTAAGGTCTAATACGAGGCTTATCCCAGAAACCTTTTAGCCGATACGTCAAAAACGAAGTCTTTATTCTGTTCCTAGGAACAACGCCATACAACCATAGATTTAATGATCAATCTGTTCCTACATTACCTAGCAACTACGTGAAAAACTCAATGGTGTTTGATGTTGGTGAAGTTACCCAGATGAATGGGTTTCGGGAGGTAATAAAAGGGAAGAAAACAATAGAATGGCTTTGAAAATTCTCACAAGTAATTGAGTTCACCGAGCCATTTTTTCTACAGTTTTTCAACTCTCAAAGTAGATTATAGGTAAACGGGGGTGACATGGTGGGAAAAGGAGCCGCCCAGGTATTTTTATGGTGGGAAAACTTCTTCCAGTTACATCAACGATGCCCAAATTTTATGGAAAAATCGATTTCGCTCATCAAAAAGTTGGTGCTCACATTAAAATCAAACCTATAAGAACCTATAAGAGGCAATCGAGCTTAGTCACCCTACATATGAGTTTAGTTTTCAGGAGTAGTTGATATTGGTAAAGGAAATCTCATAAGAGCAGCGCCTATCCCCTTCATTAGCACCGCCCCCTTTTGCTCTTGACTCCGCCTCCATCTAAACAGTTTGTGCGTTGCAGTTTTTTTTAAATAAGTTAACAACTACCAAGCTAAGCCTACGAATGTAATATTGATCGATAAACAAAGGAAAGAATAAATAAAAAGCTCGTGGACCACTAAGGAATGCTTCCCCATGCCGCCTGAGATTGTCTCGACATTCGAGATATGGTTTATGCTTAAACAGAGAACGTTAACTTCGACCTCCGTGTAAAACAACTGGGATTCATATCCTTCCAAGGGAGTTCCATAACTTAACTCTCATACCCACTCTCACACCATCAATAACTCCTAAGCGGATTTGAAGATCACTTAGACAAGAAGGGAATCCACTGGTCAAGACGCCAGCACTTGTGAAATTGGGCCATCTTCAAACTAAAAAACGCCAGAAATTGACTCATGAAACAATAGGATGAGAAGTATTCAGCCTGGAATTTAGCCTTCAAAAAAAAAACGAACAGTTAACACCAGACGGAAAAGTGGCAATCATTCTAGGGTTCCAAGACAGTGCCTATGGTGAGGGTAAGAGCGACGACACGACACTTGGTGACAACTGACAGGTGTCTTGAAACTTCCAGATGACGAATTTCTTCAGTGTCAGTTGAAGAACCAAAGACCTCCGCCCAATTACTCATTTTGAACAACGCCTTCGTCTTGCCGTACCCCATTGTTTGACTGGTAATTCATCCTTTCAGCAGTACTGTTGTTTTGCAGTTGGAACCTTGACGTATTCTATATGGAAATATAATAGGAGACAGAATTTCCCCTAAGAGAATAGAGAGTAGAAAAGCAGCTCAGAGAGAGGATGACGAATTTTCCATAAAAATGAACTTTATCAGATGAGAATTCAATCTTCTGTTACCCATCAAAAAACAGCATTATTGCCATGAAATGCAGATGAAACACGATATTATACGCCCTTATAAAGTTTTATTTCTAGCAATTCTGCATAAGACTGCTGCTCAACATTTGGGAGCGCTGCTCAACATTTGGGAGCCGTTGATTGTTATTGGATTAGGATGGGTAGCTTTGTAAAATTAATCGGGCTAAATCTACTAACACAGACCGGTCTTGGTCAGGCTGGACGTCATCGCCAAACAGAAAGATTACCAGAGAGCACTGAAAGGCTCAATGAATCTGATTGGATAGAATATGGGTTGATATTATGGACTCGTGGAATTACAAATAATTGTAGTTGAACCGCCATGGGAAAAGAAATATTCCAAGACATTTTAGGGTAATTAAATACTGTAGCAGCAATTTTGGATTGATAAAATAAATAAAAAAAATACAGTGAGTAGGAAGTATTGCTGAAATTCCAAATGAAGAACTTTTCATAATTCATCAATCTTATTTGAGTCAGAAAAAAGAGCGGAAGTAACTTTCGCTCCAGAAATGATGACGTTGGAAGCCAATGAAGCATGCAAGCATGGCCAATCAGCTTATTACATAGCTCGGCTGATGCCCCTTAGTGAACCAGAGCGTTTCCTTCGAGCTTCAACAGATCAGACATGGCTGAATGGAAGCAACCATGAAACATTCATCTGACGATTCTCCCAATTGAACTTCCAACAACGTTCCACGCCGAAAAATTGCGTAGTGCGCTCGTCCAAGGGTCAATGAGCTGAAGTGTAACCAAGCCCATCACCGTACGATCCCTACAAGCTAGCGGATACTGCAGGTCTGGTACACGATACGAATAAGATTATACCGAAATCTTAAGGAGATAGGCAATGTCACCCACTAGTTCTTCAGTTGAAGAGTCTCAAAGCCCTAAACTAGTGAGGGAGGCCTTGAATTCTAAACTAGGCCTAGGTTGAAAGCATACATACCTCCGGTCCAGCAGCTCTGTTAGCTAAGAAGGAGCTACCTTATTCCCTCAGCTCTTCGTTGGTCCTTTTAAGTGGAGAGCCTGGGAAACAGCTAAAAGACTGTGAAAGTGTGGTGACGGCAGAATTTGGATGCGCTCCCGGCCTTCTCCAGAATGCCGAGGAAGAAAAGCAGGAAAGAGAGAAACCGGTTCTCAAGTTACCTCTCCTATCCTCCTCCTCTGGTCGGTGTTTCAGTGATTCCTGGTCCATGGAACAGCGGGAATGCTTGGCTTACCTGGTCAAGGTTCGATCCTGACAAGGTACTCTTCACACTTCGAAACATCACTTGCCATTGCGTCAAATAATGTCATGCCTTATTTATAACCTCTCAAAGAGCATGAATCGAAGTCATCGGTTATATATAGATGGCCATAATGATGAATGATGTTCAGGCGACCACCGCATGCTCATATACTTAGGTAATTAACTATCATCAAAGATGTGCGTAGCAAACGTTGCTCGGAATCTACGATCTGAGCAGTTTCTCAGTAAAAATTATCGCCTCAACCTCATTTAGACAGCAACTCAATTGAGGTAATTTGAAACGAAGGGGTAAAAAGAGGAAATAGGTCATCATCATCAATAACATTTTGATAAACATCATCAAATTCTCAAAACCGGGTAATGTAACCAAGGAGCAGGCGGGACGCAATTACCTTTTTTCAGTATGATGGATGACAACAAATTCATATGAGAGGGAGGTTGAAAACAATGACACTCAATTGCCAGCCTGTGAAAAAGATAAATCCAATTCAAAAAACACTATCGTGCTGGATAGAAGCGCATGGCGTATACCGCGATAGGATCGATGAGCAATTTGCCGTTGCTATTTACATATGTGATATGTGACTACTAGAACAAAATAGATGAAAATGGAGCAGTGGCTAGCTTGGCCATTACTTCTGGAGTCACTCAACTGATACCAAAGCCGTCCAAGAAAAGAAAAACTATGGCTTCTACATAAAGTATTCCCCTCAAGTCGTTTTATAAAATTAATATTCTCATAAATACAACCATTGCTCTGATAGGAACTCAAATGCCCAAAAAACGGCAGTAATGGCGTGTTCCTGCAAATTTTTGATGGATATCCATGACCAAAGAGCAGAGTTGGAGTAATGCCAAGAGGCGCTGCTTCCACAGGCGCGGTAGGCCCGGTTCCAACTAAAACTCCTGCCCTATGTGACTTTGTGAACGGATATCATGTTCGTCTGGGAAGGCAAAATCCCTGACTTGTGCATGATTCCACAGTTCATTGAACGGACAGAAACGTCACTAGAAGGAAATCGGACGCGTGGGTACATCCCGAAATAAGATTGGCCATTACCAGGAGCTCTATCCTTCATTTCTGATCCATTTTCTATCCGCTGGAAAACCTCGTAACTTCTTTTTCATGGGAACAATCTAACTCAATGAGCTGAGCTCTGAGGCAGCGAGTAACTGGGAGGGGCTCAGAAGATGCTTTGTGATCATCCAACACATTGCACTCGAACTAAAGCAGCATAGAGTAGACATAATTCTCACTATTGTTACCATAACATCAGTAATTGATGGTCGTAAAGCCATAATCACCTGAGCTGCAATGCCAAATAGGTACTTGGGTTGGGCACGTAGTTATAAATTGTTTAGCGATATGAGATACTGCGAGTGGAACACAATCTAAATAGGAATTATTTATAGATCCGAATGTTCCAGAACAAATATAACATCTCCAGATAAAAACAAAAAACATGGCGCACTCTATGTACTATACAATAAAGTATGCGCCATGTATTTTGTTGGTGCTTGAAAATGCTCAAATTTTGGGAAGTTGTTAATGTATGAAGATGATTCCAGTAGATTCCTGATCCTTTTACCGAAATAGGAGACAGTTTCAAGAGCTCACATGAAAGATGGATAAGATCTTTCCAACATAGTTAGTACCGGCCTGCAAATGACTTTAATCGACATCGCAGAATTCTGGCCAAGATTGACCATGGTGACGAACTTCATCGGATTGCTAAGCCACCAAAACAGCCAGAAAACACTCCTAANACTCAAGATGGGTGTAGCAAATTGAGAGAATGTGCCAAAATTCAACTGGTACCTTGAAAAGGCTGCAGCAAAAATTAATACTTGTAATACCAATGTATCCGTATCCTTTAGACTAACAACACAAATAAACCAGCAAGCAAAACCCAGCTGCTGCTCTGTACTACATAGATGATGAAGGTGGCCCCGGCGAAATATCAATGGATATACACGAACGAGGCCTAGATGTGAAAGCATCGCGAATCGGAAAAAAAATGTTTTGTGCATCGAAAAAAGTTGAAAATCTAGTGAACAACCCTTGTACTTTACGAAAACATTGAAGAAAAAAAGGTGAAGGGTTGCCGTTCTCGAAGAAAGGACTACAAAAAAACAGAAAAAATCCCATGTTACATTCAGTAGTCCGTCAAAAATTTCAAAAATAGAAAAATACATCAATGGGAATTTTCTCACAGCGCGTATTGTTATGTATGACACTCCATGTACAGAGTTTCACACGTCCTTTTTGGAGTTATTCCTGGAAACACACCGCCGTGTTCTGTTCTCAAACAGACAGCTATCTACTGGTAGACTCCTACTCAGGTTTCCGTTCGCAGTACATTTTAGACAAGTCACTGGATCCTGTCGACACATATGGGCATTCAATAGCCATGGTTGATCATGAAGTGAGCACAGGCCATTCCCTTTCAACTCTAACCCTTTGAAGGCACCTTGATGTCCAGGGGTCAACATGCGCCGTGCGTTCTTTCAGTAGAAAGTATTGACTCAATGTTTAGCCCTGCTCCCCCCAAAAAAAAAGAATAGTGGTTGCACGTGGAATCGTTCTCTGCTCGGACGAGCAAGATTCTATGAATCACTAACTATGGAATGCTCCTTACTGGAAAATTCTATGAATCTCTACTATTGAAGTGTATTCTTTCTAAGAAGAAATCTTGATTGTAACAATAAAGAAGGGTGTACCCTATAGCAAAACACAAGTCTCATTCGAAATTAGCTCGGTAGGTTCTTGAGAAATTCTCAAAAAGTCATGCCAGATAACAGCATTCGAAGAAGCGTAACTCGAGTAGGGCGGAATCAGTGTGGACACCAAACCGTACATTCCCAGTCATTGATCACCGAGAAGGTTTCAAACATCATACGCTGTGGGACATGAGCGTCGACGTCAGTACCTTATTGGAAATCGAATTTTGAAGAATGAAACTTCGAAGTAGTGAAAACATGCTAGTCGAATCTTATTAAAAATAAATCCCAAGGATTAGGTAGTTTCAGAGGTAAAAACATGTGTAAGCTGATGATAAGCCCTGGATATATGATCTTAAATGGTAATAGATCAAGGGAGTAATAACAAACGCCGTCATTGCCCACCAAATTATTTGCCAGTTCTTTTCAGGATGACGAAAACCGGATGAAAAACATTCCCTTTTTGACCCTTATCTGAGGATTCGAGAGATTCTTTGGAGTCGTATTCGGGAATTTGAGTTCATGCCACGTGTTCCACTTCTATTCAGGATCGTACAGCCAATGGATATTTGGCATACACAATGACTTCTGGAAGATAGTCGGTATGAAAGTCATATTTCTCGACACTACCAACGGGATTATGTCCATACTTGAATTCCATTCCGTATAGTACTCATAAAGTCAAATGAAGCTCGCCAGTGCTCTGAAAGCTAGCTGATATACAAAACGAATTTCCTGCCCTATTAAATCAGTACGTGGTGTTCTTGTACTAACTGATTCTGCAGATACGGATGATTAGGCGATTTTAACGTTGATTTGAACGGAGGTGAAATTAGCACCGGGATCTTCTCCCTGAGTCACGTGCTGCTAGCTCATGTTCCAAGTCTCCTTACAATTAGTCCTCGTCTACCAAAAAAAAAAACTGGAGAGAAGGGAATCTTCTATGTGCCCTATGCAAATGAAAGAGCAACACAAAAATAACAAATGTAGTGCAACTATACAGTAAAACGGTTTGCTGCACCCATACTGCTATATAGTAACTTAGTTGTAATGAAAGGAAACGAAAAACATATGATTCGATGATAGAAAATCCTATTTGATAGATTCGGGAGCGAAAAAAACAAAACGTAAACCCAGATAACTATAAATCAATAGTCAGTATTTTTCCAAAGTCAACTCGTAAGTAATTATGTCCCATAGGAAAGCGAACACACAACGATAGTTGTGACGAGTGGGTGGAGCTGAATGGGAGCGATAGAAATCCGCCCGTAATGAGATCATGAAAACCAATATAGGCTGAATAATTGCAAACATGCATGACGAATGAAACATTCATAGTGTCGCCCAACGAGGCTAATAAAAGTCCTTTGTATTCTGGGTTCGGCTAGGCCCCCTTCAGTGGTCACTTCAGAACACTTTTGGTAATAGCTTAAGGTGTTTTATTCAGCAGCAAAATTGACTTCCGCCCGGAGGTAAGGGGGCAAAACGGAAGTCAATCTGGCACCCTTCTCTCGGTTCTCTTTAATTTCTAGCTCAAGTACCTGGTTTAGCTTTTGCATATATTTTTAATTTAAACATTTAGTACTGTTTTTACTGATTGCCAGAACTTCCGGTTCCCATTTCTCCCCCTCATTCCTTCCCTACTGACAGTAAAAGAGGGCAGAAGGAGATTCGGGGATGAAGTCAGCTCGACTATTCACTTTTGATCTGAATATATTGCACGGGTGCTACTATTTTCTATCTTTCCTTTCTCATTCCTTCCATTAATGTCCTTCCTGCTGACAGCAGAATTAAGTAAAAACAAAATTTTAGCATGACGTCGGACCGACTGTCGCCCACTCAAGCCATTTAATTGGTATCAGATTACTGCTTTAGAAAAGAAACTGTAGACAAATTTACGGCTCATGAAGTCATTGTAGCCATGACGCTGAATACAAAGGGATGCGTGGCACATCCAGGGTAATTAATCAATACTTAGCAAATCATTTCACTTCCCTCCCAGGGAAAAACTGTCAAAATAACTTCAAATAAAACTTAGACATTTCGTTGAATCAACGGGCACTTATGGACTTTTCTCCAGAATGCGCCGTGCATGCGGCCCCTATATGAACCCGTGTTGGGTATGGATGATGTATTGAGCCTATGCAGTGGTCTAAGGAAATCATACGGATGACCTTTTTTTTCATTGACATACCACTTCACATTAAACCGTGTACTCCATCAGTGCTAGGTCACTCAACATGTACTTCTGACTTTAATCAAAATTCAGAGCTTTTGAAGTTACCATCCCAAGAATTGGTCTTCTGAATGGCTTCTGGATGAACAAGAAAAAACTGAATAAAAAGAAAATGACAGGGCAAGGACGGATGAAGAGTGCAGCAGCACCGCAGGGAAATGAGGACAAGAACTGGGCATGAGCTATAATTAAACAGTCGAGAGTTCAATATAACTATACGGGGATTGGAGAATGACAGTGTAAAAAAATTCTGAATGGGACGGAAATTGCATGCGAGACTGCTATTATGGGCATTCCCGTTGTTTTGCAATGAACACTTACAGAATCTCAAGGAGAACTCAGAACGATCTATTTTGGTTTTAGACAAAGAGCTTCTTGGAACCCTACATCCCACACACGAATCATAAAAAAGTCATTAAGTCTGTTTTTTTGGCTGCATACTTTTGTCGACCAAAGCAATTCCAAACTGGTTAGTTTAGTGGCTCCCACGCAATCTACTACTCCGAAATGCTGCCGGAGATCGAGTATGATGTCAGACACAGCCTTGTTTTCTTGCCAGTTTTTTTTGGATTCCCAAGTTGTTCCCTTAAGATCCTTAACAAAAATACTCCATGGTGGGAAGTAAGAAGCACCCTAACCCGATTATGAGGGGCTAGAATAGCAATGAAGCAATGCGCCCATGCGAGCCTCAGAAAACAGCGAATCGGTTAAAAGGTCATATCAGTTAAACACCATATCATTACTTGAACTAAAGTTGCCTTACCAGACCCCGCCCACTCCATGAACTCTGCCCTAGGCCTCGTGGGAGCAATTGTAGATTCTTTTATTTACAAGCGATCCTTTCCATGAGCGATTGGGTGACGACAGAGTTCTTGCACTCTTCGCTAAAGCGTCACTGCTGAAAATCTGCCATCCACAAAAATCAAAACAAAATCCAATTCATAGCAGCAATCGACCATTTACCAGTAGGGAAGCATACAACGTAAGAACTTATAACTCAGCAGACCAGCGAAGACCGAACCTGCTACGATGGAGAAGCTTCAATGAGCTTTTATAGCGAAATGTCCCCCTAGACGTCATCAAAGATATGACCGTACGTTCAGGAAGTTACTTCAGACCCATTAGGTATTAACATTCGCGAAACAAGTTGATTGACGTCGTCTATTGTCGCAAATAACAATTTCCAATTCGAAATGAAATCTATTTTGCCAGATTCCTTAGTCCGAGAATAGCATAAATCATAAATTACAACTTATGGTTAATAATATGTATGTATAGTAGACCAGGTGATGTCATTTTTTTTGGTTCCGTATATTAAATGCAAAGTTTTCGACGAGAGCTCAATTTCCTGATGCTTCCTGATGCTTGAAAAAACCGCTTATAGCATTAAATCTGCGCTCTATTTCGGGTAACATTTTGCAAAAAACCTTTATAGTTGATTATATTATGAGGCGTTGACGTGATGGCTGGAAATTTTTGAAGACAAAATCCCCCTAAGTATTTATCAAAGCATAACTGAAATCGTACTGCTTATCAGGCCAACTTCTCGGTTTTCCCCTTAGAGCCTGGAGGCTGAAGATAGTAGTGATTTACCCCTTTTTAAAGTGATTCCCGACCTCAATCAAGTTCAATTCCGAGGAGAAAAATCTAAACGGTCAACACTGATCGATACTTTACTATCACGCACCACCATTTGAGTAATAGCCGCTCTGAGACAATATTTACTAGTTGAACTTAGATAACATAACATTGAAATTAAAGACAGTACCTCAGCGATGACAAGGACCATAAATTAGAAAAAATATGACCGAAGGATGGAAAGGGTTCTCAAAGGGAGCGTGCTGATAGCGAATTTTTCAGATATTTCAGGTGAAACCGGATACTTAAAGCCCTCTCATACCGATTCATTCCCATCTATGAAAGAGGCACTAAGGTAGAATAACCTAATTGCACTCACTCCAAAGGACAACAACATTTGGTGGTGTTTGATTGATGTCGATAACACCTCTAACAAGGTAATTTGGAATGAATTGAAAACAATTATAAAAGTTCAATCTATCGCGTTCACAGAAATCAGGTAAAGCCTTATCACGCCTGACTAGAAACCATGCGGTTTTTCCATAAGAAGGCCACATTTCAGGCGGTCTAAGCGTTTACTGCGCTTTTTCCTGGGACTTTTTGGGTCAGATAAGGAAATGAATATGGCCTCCTTCATATCAAAACGCTCCCACAGAAAGGCAGTGGAAGAACAAAGCTCGTACAGTGCTTTGTTGCGCCTTCGAACACTACAGAAGACCAAAGCATTAGCTTGGCCCTTTGATTATTGTGAGAGGGTCGCTGATTTCTTTCCTATTGGTAATGGTATTGATAAGTGTGGATAATTTTTTTGGAAGAGAAGTTCATTAAAAGGGACAAAGTGTGCAGGTAATAATAAAATAATCAGAAGAAGAAGAGGAGAGTTAGAAGAAAAAACTAATTCGCGTCTAAGAACTTATGAAAAATGTCTGAAAAGAAGGCCCTCAAGAGTGACCAGTACAAAAATGTAATCAATACAATTTTCAATGATAGATCATGCCTCCATTTTCTAATTACCTCTATAATGACTACTAAAATTCGCATGCATGGCGCACCTTGAAAATACGGGAAACTTCAAGATATTGCATTCCCATATAACGTCCGTTTACTCTTAGTTAGACTCTCATCCGTTTACTTTTAGATGCATCAATACGCAATGTATATCATATGAAGTATGCATGGCATACATCAAATAAGTATTATTTACGACGTGTATTCGGATCCTTTTGCACGTCATTGTGAGTTGAGAAAAATATGAATTTAATTAGCATTAAGTTCATCTCTATGCATAAGCCCAGGATCAGCTTAGGCGAGATTTATATAATATTCCATATCGGCACATGGTGTTATGCAAAAAACAGGATTGAGATATTTCACAATTTCTTTGCCGTACAGCTTTGTTATGATGGACCATTTACTTGGTCGACGTTTCGACTAACTCATCGCCTTCAAGGACCTGAAAGTAGTGCAGAGCTCCTGATCTGTGGCTTACCCGACCGAACGCTCAAACGCACTGAGCCAGTTGCAACTCTCATCGTAAGCTGAGAAGAATATGAAACTGTTTCCAGGGAGTTGTTGCAAACTGTGGCCTAGCGCATTTGGGCGCTTGGTCGGGTAAGCCACAGATCAGAAGTTCCGAACCACATTCAGGTTGAAATGTCGATCAAATAAACGGTTCCATCATAACAAACCTGTAAGGCAAAGAATTGCGAAGTATTATGTAACAAGCCCAGATTTCAGGAATCCCGAGCGTAAAAATTACAGGATTGGGATTTCTTTCATATTGGAACTGTTCCCTGAGAGGACCGTCTTCAGACTCGAAATTATTGGTTACTTTTGTACAGNAGAAGTTCCGAACCACATTCAGGTTGAAATGTCGATCAAATAAACGGTTCCATCATAACAAACCTGTAAGGCAAAGAATTGCGAAGTATATGTAACATGCCCAGATTTCAGGAAGACCGAGCGCAAAAATTACAGGATTGAGATTTCTTTCATGTTGGAACTGTTCCCTGAGAGGACCGTCTTCAGACTCGAAATTATTGGTTACTTTTGTACAGGTTACTGCATCAATAAAAGTTCCCATACAGTTCCCTATACTTGCTCAGAGGAAGGAGCTGTATGAAAACCTACGCTAGTGGGGTAACACCCAACATCGAAAGGCAATGGAAGTCACGTACGCAGCAGATTAATTCAGTAGATGGAGTTCACCTCCACTATGACCACCAAAAGCTTCAGAACAAATCAGAAAGGTACACAATGAACACTAGCAGGGAAGATTAGAAAAATGGTCTTAAGGTATTATACAAAACAATCCATGTGAATAAAAAATCACGCAATTACTTCTGATGGATGGAGAAACAGATTCGCTCGATGTTGATGAATTTATTCTCATTTTAAGAGCTATGTCGAAAGGTAGGAAAAGAATCAGAAGTTGGGGTCTAAATAAGGTTACAATTCGTAAGGGCTGTTACATGGCTAAGGGGTTTGGCAATGTTTGAAAAAGGTTCGCCAGACGACGAATTCTAAATGCAATTACCATAGATTGACAACTTTCTGAAAATCAGGATTATTTGGTAAAAGGGCAAACGTCTTTGTTTGAAGAATATAGGGAGATTTTCAAAAAAAAATGTTCAAGATGGATCTACGCCGCTTGGGGAAAGGCCAGTCGGTGAAATTTTACTGATTGAAAAAAAATTAAAAACAATCAATAAAATCTAAATAGCCAAGGTATGTCAATAAGTAAACCGTAACCATGCATGAGGCTGCGTTTATACTCTAAGGATATGAGGCGAACTGTCCACGCGTCAAAAAAACAGTAATCTTGCAACAAAATTATCAGCTATGTACTGAAATTACTCGAAGAATGTTGCTTGGATTCAGTATAGTCGCACCTCGAGAAAAAGTGCAGGCGCCATAGCTGTCACAGGCCGCCCACACCCAACAATAGTTGAGCGTGGGTGGCCCCGTGACAGCTATGGAAGCAAGTACTTCTAGAAGATCTGAATCTATTAAACCTTCATTTGACTTCCTGGAATTAAGTGGATCATACAAATATAAAAATAATCCAATAATTATAAATTTAAATAAATATTGGCCTACGGACAAATTATAAAAGGTGTTTAGCTGCCGTATGCTCTTGTTCAGAGAATCAAAGTCAAAATCGATTTTCGTTTATATTAGTTTAACCTAACTTTCTTCCGCTAGCGAGACCCGGATTAATTTTGCCAGAAAGGATATGAGGGCATTTCAAGGACTCCTTATGGGCCACAGTGTCTTAGGAGAACCTTTAATTGGAGCCGTTGAGGAAAAATCTGCTGGCAGGGAAGGGGTCCGATAGAACAAAGAACTTTCCGGAGGTCTTCGAAACCAATTCCCAGGAACAGTTAGTGAGCATCTTCACAACGAGTTGTAGATGCCGGTGGTAAGCCAGCGGTTTGGTGTTTTTTAGGATCTTTTAGATAGAAAGACTAAAAAAACTCTTTCAGGAATGAGTACGTGTGAGTAAGCCGCGGTGCTTCAATGGCTTGCGTAACTCAATAGGAAGCTTCAGAGAGTATTAGGCTTGAAATAAAGAAACAAGTGTTCAAGAAAACTTCCACTGGAGGAAAGAAGCTCGTAATCTACTTAATGAGATGGAATTAGTCTGAAAAAATCAATAAAAAAGAATGGGTTCCAGAAAACTGGAGATGAACTACTCACATTAAGCAGCATTGGTAATGGCACTAGCCGAATTAGCTCATTGCCCTTTGCGAAAACCCCCCGAAAATGACAAAAAGAAAAACTCTCGTGGGACAGAATGCCTAAGCCGCAGGAGAAGGAGAAGTGTCTCGGGAAACAGAAGCCTCTAATGCGTTCAGCTTTAGATTGTTGTGTTGTAAAGCCTTCAAATTAAGAAGCAGGTGAATCCCACGTGGTTCTGTTGTTGACGACGTTCACCCGTCGGTACCCGAACGCAACTATGAATCAGAACTTTTCAGGATCAGAAAAACCTTTTCGATTAGGACTATACGGGCTCTTTCAAGCTGAATGGCGACCATTGTCATAGTGCAATCCCATTTCCCTTCTTTCGAGTAGGGGCTTGCTCTAGAAGTTTCACGGCTACCTTGAAAAAAGAACAACATAGACATCCATCAAACGCTTATCAACTCAAGCATTCTGTAATATGCATGTTCGTCTTTAATCAATCGGCAATAAACCTGGATCGATAATCGACCTGAGCCTATTTATTAGAAAATTGGCAAAATTAGAGTTGGAAATTGACATCCAATAATTGATTCATCATATCTATCGGGAAGGTGGTGTGGCGGTAAGTGACACGCTTCACACGCGCATGGTCAGGGTTCGAATCCCGGATCGATATCCGCGTGGACCAACCAAGCCTTCCACTCTCCGGGGCCGATTAATTGGTACCAGACACGTCTGTGAGGATA
Source organism: Haemonchus placei (assembly GCA_900617895.1). Classification (NCBI taxonomy): domain Eukaryota; kingdom Metazoa; phylum Nematoda; class Chromadorea; order Rhabditida; family Trichostrongylidae; genus Haemonchus; species Haemonchus placei. The sequence goes on from UZAF01016496.1 coordinate 72,565, forward strand.
AAAGCACTGAATTGTACATCGGCTGGCCACCGCAAGTCATTGTATAGGCCACATACGCACTCAATACACCTCTACGATTCTGAATAGAAGTCGAATGCGTAGGCGTATCCCTAACACGGGATTGATCAAAACCTCGGGACTCGAACCTTATCCGTATTCATTGGGAACGTGTTCAGTGAGAGTGGTCCCGAAGTTGCTAGCGTTCTGGTCAGTAGTTGGTTTCGTCGTTGGGAGTTTTCTTAATCACTACTGCAGCAGCGCTACAGAAAACAATCGATCACGGGAAAGGACCGTATTTTCGAAAGTGTGGGTCATTACAAAACAAAAGGCTAAGGCATAAGAATTGTTGTCCCAGTCATAGTTACCACATAGTTATGATAATATGTCATGTTACTTTACCCGACCTTCAGGTTTTGTCTCATGCATTAGTTACATCTTATGGAAACAAACAATCATGCAAAAGAGGTGAAGAAAACACTATACTACACAAAAAATCCATCTGGTAGTTTGAGCCACGGCTTGCCGTCTGATTAGACCAGATGAATTTCTAATGCCTCTAGTAAATGACACTTCAATCATTCGTATAGCAGTGTTGATGTCAATTACCAGATGAATTTTGAATTTCTCTCTTTTCAGAACCAGACTGAGCAGCACCTTTTAGCAAATATTATATTTCGATACAGATACTACTTACACTTACTAAATAAACAAGTCATGTGGGAAAGGCCGAAAACATGGTTACGAACACCAAGTTTCACAGCCGTCGCACTAAAACAGAAGCAAATCGAAAGAGCTTGTAGTAGCCGACCGCCCGCCGCGCTTACCCGACCTGTTGCCGCTTGACTTCTCTCCTTTCCGACCACAAAAGTACTTCCGGAAAAAGTCGAACTTTCCCAACATTAACCGTCTAGTTCAAAGTAAGGGCTGCATAAAGCTGTTGCCAGAGAAGCTACGGTGAAACATACTTGACGGGGATTCACCTTTCGTTATCTAATAACTATTGTTATTCCAATCTAATGCACCCGATATTTTCCCCCATGAACCAAAATTTTCTTACCCCATCTGGTAAATCGCTGGGCAGAGCTTTCAGCAGCAGCGAAATAGACATTGAATCAAGTCATATGGAAACGCTAAACGATGTCCAACTGGTCGTAAGTGGAAAAAGTGAATTACACAGTTGATTGAGCTCCATTAAGTCTGGACTGGATAAGTTGAACATGCTTACTAATACAGTCTAAACTAAATGGACCTCAATCAACTAGCCAGACTACCAAAGAAAGCTAACAAGTTTATTGAAAATGGGAACTTAATTGGGCAGCTGCTATCATAATCATTTTTACTTTAATTATTATAATAGCTTCTAATATTTTCACTAATATTATTACATTACGATCATACTCTTATTATTATAATTGACTTCATTATACTGTACTATTTTCTTTCGTTACCGTACTATCTTATAACAACTCATTTGATGCTTTCGATCTGTATATTGTATTCTTGAAATTTGCTTGATTGACTATTTACCTGAATTTTTGATTTGATTTTTTGACTTAAGGATTTCAATTGATTATTTTTGTATATAATACTTACTGCAGTAGATCAGGTACGTCTTCTGACCCAACAATTTGATGGATTCCATCGCACAAGCATCACTTTTAGGAACATTTTCTGAGTGGAACATAAAAGGGATAGGTCAGGAAAAATAAAATTCAGAAAAAAGGTAAAAATGCCCATGACGTAAACACTAAATGAAAACTAGTGAGTTGGTAAGGGAATGAAAACACAAAACTGAACCTAGACTATGGGAAAATAGGTGCACATCGCTGAAGTGGCACTACAGTAGAAAAGCGGTCTAAGGTGGATTATCGATGACCATTGAAGGGGTTGTTACAAGCAGTCCAAACAGGGTCGAAGTACAAGAAGCCGTTCTGAGCGACCAGGAGAACAGAAATGACGACGAGTCAATCAGAAATTTCGGGAAAATTCTATGGGAGACAAATGAAATTAAAAAGCCGCCATAATAAAATTAAATTTTCTCAGAGAAACAGATTAAATAGGCAGCTAACATAGAAAAATAACGTTGCATCCCTAGGCCGGGCAGGAAAAGGCATAGACGGGAAGTTGGATGGCCTTGCGCGGGAATAGATCAAATAATCGTCAGCTGTGATACGGTAGGGAAGTGAATATGATAGGACGATCGAAGGGTATGAGAAACAATTGAACTTTAGCGGACTGAAAACGGCGGACTTCCAAAACTAAATTTGTCCGTCCTACAGGTCGGCATGAAGTGCCTCCTAAAAGACAGGCCTCCCTTGTCAGCCAAATGAACACTGCTAAGCGGCTGAATCGAAAGGCCCTGGTGATCCGCACTTAGTGCGTGGGAAAAGGGATCGGAAAATCTAACCCACGACATCTCCATAGATTGAACCCTGGATATCCTATCCTTACCCAGATCAATCAAGCCCTTTGCATTTTCTGTGTCAGTTAATCCAGAGCGTCAAATTTCTCGAAAAAATATCTTCATCAAATATGCAAAGAGGTTGTTAGATTAGAATCAAGGATGTTTTTTGAGGTGCTTTCTACTCAGGGTTTAGCATTATAATGAGGGGCTGAGCAGATCAAGCACTAGACTCGACCATCACGTCATTGCATTTAACGGCTGCGGAAGCTCTCCGAAAGAAAAGTGTTCCAAATGTTCGAGAAGACACAGCGTTGGGCTTTGGTGCTCGGAAATAGCAGTTTTCGAGGAAATAACAAATTTGGTCAGTCAGCTGGAATGAAGATTTCCCGTGCGGAACCGTACAACAACTTTAACCAGGTTCTTTTGCACTCGAACACACCATGTTGCTCTATAAAATAGGAATGGACCGCCCCATTCAATCCTGCTCCAATAACCTAAGCCCATATCCTCTAATTCGGTGGCTACACGGCTATAATTGCTTGGGAAACCCGGAATGTTGGCCGAAAAAGTGACTTCCGTAGTCGCGTCCTATAGACGAACTCCCATACAAATGCCCCTCAAATCGAGACGTATGTGGCCCATACACTGGCTTGCAGTGACCAACCATGTACAAGTCAGGAATTCTTTTTCCGAACGAGTCTGATACAACTGACCAACTCCAGAGGGATGAAAGGCTCGGTAGGCCCGGGCGGATATCGATCCGGGAATCGAACCCGTGTGTGGTAGTGGGCCGCTTGCCTCTACTTTTCTCCTCCCTATTTTATACATATAGATATATTAAATATATATGTAACCACACTATGCACATGCGAACAACAGAATGGCACACACCCAAATATAGCATATAAGTTAAGAATATAAACAACAACAGTAAATAGATATGCATATAAGTTACTACTATGTATGTATTGGATATATGACAGTACTACATAGTAAATTACTACTATTACCTCTGTATTTAATGAGAAAAACCTACGAAATTGCGGTTGACATAGTATAGTAACATCTCGTGGGCGGCTAAAGACCGGTTACAAGATTGGCGATCTCTGGCGGATTATAATTCACCCGGCTCACCTCGCAATTAGTCAGATTTAGCATTTGCCTTCGTTTTCAGAGCTCAATGATCCCTCTAGTCGCTAAAAGTAAACAAATCGCTGTTCTGAACGGCTATGACAGAAGCTATGCATACTACGACGAGGGATGTACACTGGTTATCCGAGGGCAGGAACCCCTCGTTTCAAACCTTTACACACGTGGAAGAAAAAGACGCAATTAGTAGAATCGCTTCGAAATATTACCAATTACCTAGAACAAAACGAGAACAGTTTGTTCAAGACTTGCGTAGAAAAGTGAGATCTTTGTGTGAGACCTCTAGTTCTCTTTGGGGTCGATCTACTCCGTTTTAGGATGTGCCATGCATAGGACTTTCATGCAGATCTTACAGGAAATTGGACGGATCGGTTGCGTATACATGCGGAGAGCAGCCACTGCGCGAGTCAATATGGTACCAACTTCCCCTTTCCAGGCGATTATAGCTCCAACTCATTGGCCGTGGAGGAAAGGGGGACTTGGAGGAGCCATAAGGACTCTATCCCCTGAACTTAACTCAATGACGATAAAAACGATTAATGAATAACTGGAGGAAATGTGAAAATAGAGGGATCTTATATCGGGTTTGCAAAAAAGCGGGCATACCGTAAAGAACCTGTACGTATGATTCTGAAGGAATATTGTTCTAGCTGCTGAGCTGGATGAGCATGGAGACTCTGCTATAGGCTCTCAGCTAAACGACGCCATACAAAACTATATTAATTTCCCAGGTGACAATAATTTTGGACCAGACAGCATACATTCAGATTCTA
>UZAF01016497.1:0-37291 GCA_900617895.1 Haemonchus placei
CCTCCGCTAGGAAAAAGAATAATATAGAAAAAAAGAAGGGGGAAAAGCATTGCCTCATCACTCGGCCATCAGCTGATTGTGTGTGAGTCCTGACGTGAACACTTGCAATCTGTATCGTTTCGACACTCGCCTGACGTGACATCGATCGGAAGCCAGGAACGGGTTCCACTATGCCCTAATAGTCGAGTTTTTGGGCGCTAGAGGGTCCTTCCCACCACCCTTGGGGGCCACTGTTTATTCCTAAGGGCAGAACTCAGTAACCGTTTTTATCGTGAACTGTGCCTTTAAGGGAGATTCAATGTGCCTTCGGCGAGATGAATATCACTTGCAAACTTAACAGTTAGAGCTAATTTTCCAAACGTTGGTCTAGATTCGACTTCACGCTGCCGTAGAGATGAGGGTAAGCTTTGTAGTGGTTTATGGAGCCTTCCAGCTCAGCCGTATTGAAAAAATAAATAGTCTTTCCTTATCAGAAATCAGGAGTAGTGTAGTAGATAAGAGAGGAGACTCATTGAACTTTTGAATGTGGCACTTGAGGCATTGTAATATATAACTATGTATAAACTTGCTAAAGGTGGAAGGAATGGCTCATGTAGAGGCGTACGGTATAAAATAGTCTTAAAGGCACAGCTCACGATAAAAATGGTTCCTGAGATTTCTTTATAGTATAAATTCGAGTCTCACCTTATGCCATACCTGTCGCTGTGAGGGTGGAAAACGTCCTGGATAGGGCAATAAGGAACCAGAAATTGAATCGTTCGAATGCCACACCCTAGCGGGAAGTTTTAACGACTTTATAGAGGTTGCACCATTATCAATGCATGAAGTTCAAACAACTAGTCATGACCCATTTCGACAGTGAAAGGGAATTCTGGACAGTCATGGTTTGAATTCGTCAGCTCTTTGTCCGATGAAAGCAAGTTTAATCTCGTCCGAAAGCCCCTTACATTCCGTTTCTATCGCGGTGATCTCGTACAACTTCCATTTGAACTACTTTCATAAAGCCTGAAAGAGGCGGATTTTCTCGCTTTCTTCGTCACCGGTGTGCTCCTCCACATCAGCACTTCCGCTTTTCAACCCGAGAAGGGTACCTCGAAATTGTCGTGAACTGTGCCTTCAAGCATATATAAATTTCCACTATTTGAATCGATAAGATGTGCACGCATAGATCACAAGCAGCTTGCGAAGCAACGGTCAGCAGGGCCTGTATTTTTCTTTGTGCCTCCATAACCTCGTACTATTTGTATTTTCCTCTGTCTTCCTCCGAAGGCTGACAATGGAGAACAGTTCGATTCTGCGATGACCGTGGATGGTCAGCTGCCTTTGCCTGCACTATCGACCCGCACCTTTACGACGTCAATACGAACCATGTATAAAGGTGGGTAATTGTTTTATTCAATTACTACGAGTGAATTCTGATCTCTAAAGATCCGATGTGTAACGGGCTCGCTCCAATTCACGGGGTTCGAGCCATATCAGACAAGGTAAGTCTATCGTTATTGGAATTCGGAGAACTCCATTTTTTGAGAAAGGGGTACAACAGAGTCAAGAGTCAAAAAGTACCGCCGGCTTAGAAAACTTTTGGACAAGCGTCGAATACACGAGAGTCGTCCCAGCCTTTAAAACAGTTGATTTTCAAACTAAATCCACCTTAAATATGCGACTTGGGAAAACGCCAAATAACTCAATTCCACTCAAAACCTCAGCCCAAAAACGCAGTCGCTGTCGCTTCCAAAGCGACCCTAAGCAGGAGAGGTTTTCTCGTTTTGTGTGGCTCTGAGGGTAAACAAGTAAAACGCAGCAATGAAAGTGCGGGACGTTACTGACAGGAACAACCATAATTCCGTAAACGGCACGTATTTCCGTCTCATAAGAACAAAGGCAATAAAAGCCAAGTCGAGGGCCACCAAACAAGCTGCAGAGATCAAGCGGAACAACGTGCAATGAGCATCAGGTGGAAAGAAGTGTCGTGATTGTATAAAGGCAGAACATTTTTGAAGAGACTACGAAAACAGGATGCAGTCAAAGGCTGACCGGTGTAATGAAGAACCGTTTGCGCCCGCAACGGTCGAAGAAGGTGCTACGACGTTGGTCGTGTAGCGCCACAGTGGCATCACCAGGAAAACGATTTTTAAGGCTAGATGACTGTTAAAAAACAACCTACGGAAGGCTGTTAAAGAAGACCCTAAGTGTTTTCTATAAACATTGAAGTAAAGGTGTTTCGGTGACGTAAGAAGTAGGGATAACGGTCCTCCCCATGAAGACTTCTAAAATTTGATCTAACAGATTTTGATCGAAATGTGTTTAATAGATGTATGTATTTGATCCCCTAGATCGATTCCTTACCAGAGGTCCAGAGTTTCTTCGTAGTGTCCGTACATTTTCTTCTGTTCTGTTTCTGTTTCGTTCTTTGCACTTTTTTCTTTGCAGATCTGCTGATTTGACCGTGAGGGCCGTTTGCGCACCTATCATTCGAATCTCACTTGAATTTTCACTCTCCTGTTCATTCGCTCCCATTTTCTCTGTTATGGTCTTCATTTTCCTTTCACTGCGCTTTGGAATGTAACATTCCCTACAACAGTTTTGTTTTTACCCTGGAGATTCCGAATTTTTCAGTGCACCTGAAACGATGCACACAGTTCAATAAAGTTGATGATGAGATGAGTATCCACTGATTACTTCAACTCAGCGAAGCTGTCTTGGAAAAAATTACTGTTTCTATGGTCATTGATGACATTTGATTTTTTTGATCGATTGCGAAAACCTTGGGCATTTCTACATGACAGGAATCATAATTTATTAGCCATTCCTTTCATTCCAACACCCGATGCGCGAAGACGGAAAGTTTCCATATACGGACATGTTGACAACAGCATCGTCAAGATCTACATGGAATTGATCGGAATATGATCCATCGATCGCGCACCAAATAGGGATGTAAAGGTTGGATGGAGAAGACATGGGCATGATACATTTTCTTTCAGTTTTGTTTGGTATTGCCGTTGCATCGTATTGCTGCTTATCTGGTATTGATCGGTCTATTGCTGTGGCTTACTGGAGTATCGATCCGATATCTATATCCTATATTCTACCACTGAACTACATTACATGTGATCTTGTTCCTTGCGTGGTGCTGACTGGAGTGGAGTGACTAGACGAGTTGCTCGACGTTGAGATTTGAACCTAGTCTGAGAGAAGAGCTTTTGAGGCGTAGTTGGGATGCCCTAGCTTTACAATAAAACATCAATTCAGAATTTATCATAACTGATCGGAGGCATTTCATATCCTGTCCTCAATGCTCTGCTAACATTGACAGTCAGGAGTGCGAATCAAGCACGCCTGTAAGCACCACAGATTCAGTGAATGAGTCATATCTGTTGGCCAATGGTCACAAGCCAAAATTGCGTTTTTTCACAGTTTACTCGAATCGGATCAGCAGTTCATAAATAGTTTATAAATATGGGACTGTTATATACTCTCCACACAAGATATCCTCAATCAAGGCTCTTGAAAAAGTACAAAATGTCGTAATCAGAAAGTTAATGGTTGGAGTCCATGGATATGACTATGCGAGGACACCTAACAGTGCGATTAGAAATAAGAATCTCGATCTCCAGACACTTGAGGAACGAAGGAAAAAACATGATCTGATCTTACTATACAAAATTATTATTGGCAAGGTTTCAGTAGATGATACGAACTTTTCTCCTCATGCGACTCTCATACTCGTGGCAGACGTATCAAGGTCTTTATTCCTCGAACAAAATCTAGGTATAGAAGCCATTTCATTTGTCATCGCGCTAGTATGGAGTTTGATAAAATTGTGAGGCAGCGTGGGGCACCTGAATCATACGCTCACTACAAAAGACTGGTGACCCAATACTTATCATAACTTTTGCTCATCTGTTGTACTGTGAGTTTTTTGCATTTTTNTTTTTCCATCATTTCCTGTACTTTTCTGTTTACTTTCTCTTTGCATTTGTATTTTTTGTTAACCTACACCTTACTCTTTTAGGTACAAAACCGTGTGCTTTGATGCCCTTTGCGTTTCAATTCTTCGGTGGTTAGTTTTTATTCTTGTTGATTTCACACGAGGTACCTTGTGTAATGAAATAAATCAAATCAAATTTTCCTCTGCGAACAAAGCCGAGAAGCTATCACGCTCGTCGCTGTTCTCGATAAATCCGGCAGTGACAAATGGCGCATTAACACACACACGTGGTGCTTGTATCAAATACTTTTTGCCAGATTTGTCTGGAAGGATGAGCGCACCGTACTGGATGGTCATTTCAAGTCATTGTGTAGGACACACACGCATTTTGAATGTCACTTCGTTCCTGAATCGAAGTCGAACACGGAGGCGCATTTCAAAAACGAGACCGATCAACTCCAAAAGCTTTTCCAACTGCCCTTTCCTGTAACCCAGCCGAGCAAGTATCGAAATGAAGAATCGAAGATTTGCCATTCAGGATTTAAGTGCTCATCAAACCTACGTTTCGACATTTAGGAGTTCATGTGATTTTTCCATTCAATACCGATCTCCTTCTTAACAACAGATTCCGCATCTCACGTGCACGGCTTCGTAAGTGTTCACTTAAAATGTGAAACAGTAAGATGGAATTGAACAAGAGACTCGTTGAACCACGCCACATATTGAACTTTAGTTTTTGGAAATGACGTTGATTCCGAAAACTCATTAACAGTTAGGGGTTCGGCGACGAGCTATGTAGCTGAGCAACACTTTACTTTCGTAATTGTGTGCTTTTACATTGACATTGCCAATTATTTGTCAGTAGGAGACATTGACAAAGCGATACTATGAAGTCAATAATTTTGGGGCCTGATATGATAAAAATTCCATCACTTCAATGCACAGACTTGACCGTAGTCACGGGTTGCGTTGTGACCAAGTGGAGTGGATGACTTTAAAAAAAAGAACAAAGCTTCTTGATTGTTATTACATATATTATCGAATAAGATTACACGTTGGTGGCGACGATCGCTATACGTGACGGCAAAAAGCCTTCTTTCCCATTTCGTAGACGTCGCACCCATAACCATCCATCGGGCTGAAAAAATAATCTGGTTCAAACCCACTGGCTAGAGGGAACCAGTCAAAATAATACAGCTACTTGCCAAAGTAACTTGTTACACATTGTGGCTCCTTCATTACCTCGGTACATATGCATACACAAAAACACAGCCATAGTCAAATTCGTGTACTGCTCCCTGCGCTTCCACGATATATTATGAAGCACGTGCATCGAAATGGCGAAGTGAGTAGTGAAGGAAGGAAGTTTAGTATCCTGTGGCATTCACAGGACCAAGATGGATTCATTACTATTCCATCCTCCTTCACTTCTCCCGAAATTTGGTTGAGGTTGGAGCCGACCGTTGGAGTAGGACAAATAGGCGGAACGGTAATACCGTTGCGATAAAAGGAAGGCAGTTATTGCCGCCATATTTGGCATGACAAGAGCAGGCGTAAGTCTCCCCGAAGACAGCCTGACCTGTCGCTGTATGAACTTTAGAATCATTCGCAGACATGACTTTAATGGATGGTTTACTTTACTTTTTCGTTTTTCTCGCCAACTGCGTAACGCTTAGTATCCCACCTCGGTTTCTGGCACATAGCCTACCATTCATATGGTGCCCAAAAATATTTGAGGGGTAGGCAACGAGCGGGACGGAAGCATGAACGAATGGCCGTCCAGAGTCCATCTGCGTTCTCGATGGAATAGTTTTGAAAGACGATTGAGAAATGATTGGAAGGCGTGGAAAGTGCTCGAGGGCCTGAGGCTTCTTACGAATAGAACAGAAGTGAGCAGCTTGGAGAGAGTTTCAAAAATGTGGTAATGATGCAAATACTGACATCTTTAGAAAGGACTCGAACCCATTCTCCTTGTTTTACTGAAATATCCATCACATGTTGACCATAAAAATCCTCTGTGACCAACAAGAGCTGTTCTTCTGGGTTCGTGCGTCTGGTTCTAGAGTTGACGCTGGAAATTCATAGATTAGGAATTTTCCATTGAGTTTATTCCATCGTACACAAACACAACCCCTGTAAACTATCAATCTTCCCATTTTTCCAAAGGGTTTTCAAGAGAACTAAATGTTGCAGTGCAGGTGGCAACGAGGTTGGCCGTTACATCTCTTAGAAGAATCCGCTTCCTTTTTTTTGGAGCTTGCCGACTATACGAGTCTATGCATGTGCCTTTGCAAAACGCGAAAAAGTAGGAATTTTTTTATGACTCGCTGAGAAAATCCTCAGTAAAGCCTGTTAGTTAGAAAATGGTTTTTGAAGGCGTACCTGTAGTAATCCAGATAATATGAAGGAACAAAACCTTCCCTTCCATGAGCAGTTCGTACGAAAGTCCAATCTGGATCATCTATGTTCAATATGGTGACCTAGAACAACACTGTAAATTTCATCGAGTCTGCAATCTTTGTAGGTGAATTTAGAGTTTTGCCTCTACACAGTTTCACAGGTCACTCTAGCTTCCGACCGATAAAAGCTTCTAGCCTCTTCATTATGCTCATGGTCTCAAAAGTTGGAAGTACATTCAGATATGAATTGGCTCCTCAAATCATTTGGTTTTCGCTACTTTGAAAAATGTAAATTGAAATTTTTTTTAGAACCAAAAGTTGACTCAACCAGGTGAGAGGAAAGCATTAAAAGCGCATAAACCTGGGCTATACCAGAATGCTGGGTCTTGATCCTAGAGCGAAAAATAAGCGCATATTTCATCATCAAGCGCAGGTTTAACAGACGACTCGGAATCCTACCTGTTGTCCTTTTCTCACAGTGAGGTCACCCGACCGGAAAGCAATATGACGATGCCGCATGGTGGCTTTTCCGAGCGCTTCCTAAAAATATCAAGAATCAAACATTCGGAATATTGACTTCCCTAGAGCCCTATGGACACACTCAGGATCACAGGCTTTTGCCGGCCAAGGATGGCTCCGTTACACCCTCTAGTTCCTTCTCTTCCTACGAATCTCCGCGTTACGTATTGATAATGATTATTTTGAATCAAAGCATGGGTAAAATTATAAGGGAGTTGGAGGAAATGAAGGGAAAGAAGAAGGGATTGAAGTGCTTCACGATTTTTCCTTCTACACAATAATGTAATGCCTTAGAAACAAGCATACAACATTGAAGTGGATTTAATCGCTGTTGTCTGGGAGGATACGTTACCTAACTGCTACAATAACGGCTTTGGATTTTCTCTATCTATGAGTAAATTTGAACTATGTTTCCTTTGTAAAATACTTCTTGAAAAGTTTCAGAGTTTCTACATTTCCAGCGTTAGTCAATCTAACTTTTGGAATGCGTCCTCACATTCGACTTCCACTCTAAATTATAGTTGCGTTTTGAATGCGGATGTGGCCTATGCAATAACTTGCGGCGGTTAGACGATGTACAGATCAGTGTTTTTAAACTCCCAGACAAGTCCTGTAGCATTTATCTGACCTCAGCGAATGGAAGGCTTGGTCAGCTGAGTATATATCCGGAATTTGATCCTACCGTTTCTGTTAGTGCGCAACTTGACACTACACCACCTTCCTCTCGAGAAGTTTAACAGAACAAAAAATGATTAGCATAACCAAGTGTATTGTTTCGAAAATGGCATACCAACCTATATTTCCTATATAAGTACTTACGGTGTTGAACGGACGTCCACGTTCCTTCTCTACTGGTAAGCTGTCCAAAAACCTCTGCAAGCTGGATTTGTGTAGATCTTTATGCAGAAAATGATTTGGCTGAAATCTTTATTAGATTACAATATTAGAATCTTCGCCAGCAACATGGGGACAATGAGATGTGCTTAGCACAACAGTGTGGTAATCTCCTAACAATTATCAAACTCCCAAAGTTTACTCAGCGCCTTCTTAGTCGTTTAGTACTCACAAACAAAGGATGAATTCAACCTGACGGAAAGCGCCCCGTATATCATAAGGTATGTTAGGCAATGTTCGGTGAAGGAAAGAAATCCATCTGTACGGATGCTATTGGTGGAGCTACATGATTCCATATCTGCCCCTTAAATAAACCCATGGTAGAAAGTGCTAGCCAATCGGTAGCTATCAGGGTGTGCGAAGAGCATGAGTATCTTCCGAAATTTGGCGAAAGTTTCATAACAACATGGTTTTTTATCCATTTGGTTATTCAACAGAATAATTTTTACCCAGCCATATGAAGACAAAGAAAGCTCGAAGGTCATCGTGAAGGGATAATGATCATTGTAACGTTTGACTTCTAGGTGGCGCTCCTACTAGCGCATGCACTGATTACGAAATCAGAAGAAGGAAATATTTGAAAATGATCCAGAGGTGATTTTGACGAGTTTTTAACGGAGTTCATAAATTTATACCGAATTTCTTACTGGCACTGCGAGTGTTCTTCTTCTGTCGGACTCCTTTCTTGAAATCCGTCGATTAAGCTCTGTCGAAGATTTCGTAACTTTTGGTGGACGACCTAAGAGATTATGTTCAAAGAGTTTATGTGTTCGAAGGAGAAGTCCTGTTACTAATCCTTTCTTTCTGTTCAGTTTGATTCCAGTAACCGTATTATTTCAGTAAAAATGCTTGAGTTGCTAGGATATCCCCTAAGTTCAGGAGCAGTAGTATCTATGTACATAAAACATACTCGGTTTGCGGTCCACAGTGAGAGTGCAATACGTCTGAGGGACGAAGCCATGTTTGCCATCGGATGAGTGGACGTAAAGCCATTCGTCTTCGCAGTACATAGCCTTCACTTTGGAGCCTTTTGGTAACGTCAGTTCATCAGCCACCTGAGGGTAACATTTTGTGAGCTGGACATCAATCAAAAATCGAGAAAAACATAGCGTGCTACGGCTGCAAAGTAAAAGCTGACTAGATATTTTTCGCCAAAAATTGCTTCCCGAAATTTTCCCTCGTTTAACAAGAGCTGTTATGGAAACGAATATACCAATAAATGATATATTTGCTTTTAACTATAATTATTGCCGCTGTTTTGGCCATTGCATCGAAGACCGGGGTAGCTGGGCACGTTTTGCGATTTTGTTATGACCTTTGGAGCAAGGCAAGAACTGAATATATCCTACAGGATGTCAAACTTCTGTACCAATCATTGATCAGGGCAGAGAATGATATTAAGAGGACAACTAGCCGTCGACGCATGTGGTGACGCTTGTTCCTAGGAAGAGCCCTTCTTCGGTGCGGAGCGGAGTGCAGCGTACGATGCCTTCTCGTCTCGGTCAGTGTGAAGACGTTTTATTCGATCTTTCTGACTTGTTTCCTTAGATCTTAAGCATACTGTCCCGATGCAAGTGTTCGTGCATTGGGAGTTCGGGTACAGAGCACAAGTACAGATATAAAATACTGAACTTCTCAGTCCATCTTAGTTTGGGCAGCCTCCTATGGTCCCGATATTTTCGTAGCTTCTTTCGACTTAGCTCAGCAAGGGTTTCACTTGAAGTTAAGGGACTGAGGCCTATTTCTATTACTGCTGTCGCCAGTAGATACCTGGAAGCAGCTTGCCTTTTTAATGCAAGGAGCTTTTCCCATGAGCCACTTGCGTTTGAACAGTCAGGTCTATGATTTGAACAATACCCCACATGTTGTCGAGCCACGACTAGAGTTCTTCCAAGTGATTCACAGTAAAGTAGATTCGTGAAGGAGGCCCATTGAAGAGAAGAGTCCCATACTGGATGATTATTACCCTTCAAGAACGACAGGTTAAGGCTTGGTAGTCAAAGGAGTGAGCGGGGCATTCCCGCTTCGTCACAGGAAGCAGGTGAGCTTAGTGCATGTTAGGTGGTATATGGTGGTATGGTGAAGCCATAAAAGGTTTGTGTCGGAAGCTATCGCAACTATGCACATACACTATGAGCTTAAGCTTCACCAAGGAATTAGGGGAAGTAGGGAAATTTGAAGGCCCTGTGTAGGGGCTATTGAGTGGTTTTAGTAGTTTCTATTGGTGACTGAATGAAGGCAGAAAAGTCGCCATAGCGATTCTAACGAGCATTTCAAAGTTGTTTCATTCGCTGTTGATAATCTTTTTCGAGTTGCAAAAGACATAACATTCTGCTCTTCGTAGGCAAGTCTGAACTCTTTTTGACAATATGATCAACCAATCCCATTGAGCCTTGCGTTTTACACGAAGCTAATTATACCGTTGCACTGAAACTTCTCTTCATTGTGCCAGACGTGAACGGCTTAATTTCCTTGACAGGGGTCGTTTGTGATCGATTATTTGCATCCGATGAATCTGGAAAAAGATTGAGATTTTTTGCTAGGAGTCTTGTTCACTATGAATTAATATAGACAAAAACTTTGTCTGCGTGTGTTCTGGGGGAGCAAGGGCTCCGAGAAAATCCGCGAACCAACGATAGGAGTGGGACTATGTTGGAAGTGAAAGGTGCAATTTAGCTTAACTTGTAAATCAATCGTCAAATGCCTATGCCAGGGAAATCTGAGTATTATTATGGGTCGTTGAAAAGCTTGTTATCTGAAATGCAGCAGAATATACTATTTGTTATGCGCACGTCCTTACTAGTCATACATTTCGGAATTATATGGTATGATGTTACTAGACTTTGTTGTCGGTGAAGGGATTTGATAACCTTACAGCGGTCGCTTTTATCATAGCAGGACGGATTTTCCTGTAGGGGTGACGTGAAAACCACGTTCTGCATAATCCGTCGCTCGACATCTACATATGTGCAGCTGTTAGGAGGTGCTATGATCACGGCTGAACTTGTGTTCTTCAACTGTTACGGCCGAGCCTTTATCCCGCCCAAAACACTAAGTTTGTGCAACGTATTTCGCATGTATTTTCCTACTCATGCTCCCAAAATGCGGGTCATGAACATTTAAACCAACCTTGTCGAAGTAGTAGTTTCGCTAGGAGGCTCCTCAGCCCCATTCCGTTTGTAATCTTCTTGTGCCTTGTTCCGGTTGCTGCTTTGAGGACCTGTGAACAGTAATCAGCAAGCTTATTAACGAGTTCTTTTAGAGAATGTGTAGTCAGAGAATCCTATAATACTGGTACCTTATTAAAAGAGAGACGCACAAATAGAATTAATGCTTTCGAGGAAAGATAAGCAGAGAGTGGACCTTCTTTGACTTTATTCAATTCGCAAAACTATGAGATCCACGAATTTTCAATCACATCCGAGAACTTCATCGTTACACAATCAAGAAACAAGACCTTATTTACAAAACCTTAGTTAAACGCTGTGATAGCCTTATTAAATTATGAGATGATTTCAAGTTGAGCCTAATGTAATTCACAACTTGTATCTGTTTATTTATTTGTTTATTTATTTACTTATTTATTTATTTATTTATTTTAACACTGAAATGTGTGCCTAATATAGAGGACAGAAGTCTTCATCATAAAATAGAAATTGACTGAAGAACTGTAAAAGTGCAATCATAAACGTACAGAAGGGTCCCTTTAAAATTGAAATTAAAAGGTATCATAAAGTATGAAGTAATGCTTCAGGATAAAGTAGAGACAATGAGATGATTCTTAACTTTACACCTAGTAATCCTCTTATTCTTTGGCATTTGTTCCATTTGAGAATGGTGATTTCATTTCTGGTGAATTACGCGCGATTAGCTCCACTAAGAAAAAATTTATTAACGAAAAAGCGTAGGGTTTGGCCGAACCCTTCTGAGCGCTACTGTATGTAAATAAGGCTCACAACAATATTCTAAAATTGGATTGCGAAAATCTGTGAATGAAACTGAAATTTGATCAAATTTCCAGTGTGGAGGTAAGCTACAACCGAAATTGTTGTTCCACTTTTGCTCTAAATAAGACCCCTTCGCATTCGCACTTTCACTCACTCAACTGTGGTGTAACTTCGCACAACTGGTTAATTATTGCCCTCTCTGCTCAGCTGGTTTGAATCGGTTGTATGAATTAAAAATCGAATTAAATTCCTTTTTTTGAGAAAAGCATAGAAGAAAAAAGAAACTTTATGTTAACATAAAAGGCGAAGCACTGTAAGATGTGAAAAGGGACCAATCACGGAATGATTGAGTGAATTTATTATATGTAGTGTGGGAATCAGTCCATGATCGACTTTCTTCCAATCTTGGCATGATATATAGCAACTGTGATACTCTGATTGTGATTTCATATTCAAAACCTATTTGGCCAACTCTGGAACGTTGGCCAAATAAATTGTTCAATCTTGAGAGGAATCAGTCCCTTTCCCTACTTCCTTTTCCTGATGAAATAGTATTGTGTTTCTCTGTTATATTTTGTCAGAATGTGTAATTGTAATAGTAGAAGTGATGAAGTATTTAATTCATAGAGTTAGGCTTCAGTTTTGCTAAGTTTGACAGAGAGGTCTTAATCAACCAATTAAGCGAAGTCACGCCGCAGGTGAATGAATGGCAGGTTAATGAATGAAGATAGAATGATCTAGTTTAGATGTGAGGTCCTTAACCCCCAACGAAAGTCCAAAACCGTCTCGTGAAACAGTTGAGTACTGAATTCGTTGGTAGTACTGATCAATAGTACCAGAACAAATAAACAGAGGAAGCGGAAGGGTTAAAAGGCTTCAGGAAAACTGATGTTCAAGAAATGAGGGAATTCAAGCCGCGCAGGAGCACAAGATTGCAGTCTTGACACATTGCTTATTTGCTTAAGATTGGAACAAAGAAATCCGGATATGACAAATTCAGTCAGCATTGCTTGATTGCTCGCATGGTTCAAACTCAATTCGTATTGTTCACAACAGTATAATGTACCTGATTTTTCTCGGTAAGTAAATGAATCTGCGAGCAAATTTCCGTTACCATTTGCATCAGCTTTCTACTTTTCATGTTCATAAATACTTCTTGCGAAACTTTTGAAAACACCGTTCACGCTAAAAATGGTTTCTGAGATTCCCTTTTTTCCGTTTTCTTGAGATTGAAATGGCTAAAGGTAAACCTGTGACGATCAAGTGTAGCACAAGGGACGCTTTTGGGTTGAAGAATGGCTTAGATAGGGCGCGATAGGGGCCCCAAAACCGGCTTAGCCGACGTACATACCTAGGATGGACGAGTTGTCACGACGTTTTAGAGGCTGTCGAGTTTGCACCACTCGCACCGGAGCGCACATGTTGCATGGACGAAACATTCGCCCGTTTGGAGTTGCACGCAGGTAGCTTACTGCAACTAGCTGTAAGCAATGGCACACACATTTGGACAGCTCGTCCGGTTACCTCTACCATGCATTCTTATCGTCATATTCTATCTAACCCCTAATTTTACTTTTTTTGATGCCTTTCAATACTCTGGACACGCCGATTTTCTCGTTTTCTTCGCCTTGGGCCTCGATTTGGACAGATCATATGCCAACTGCAGACGAATCTGAACTTTTGCCTGTGAATTTTTGTATCTTTCTTCTCGATCGCCTCGAAGGTAGGCATACGATTTCGTGGGACAAAAGCGTGATCTGCTCAGGCTTCCTCTATTGTGCTTTGAAACCTTCTTCTCCCCTATTCTTAGATCTGAGATCCTTTGAGTGCTTGAACGGCGTCTAGTCAGCCCTTTTTAGGTGTCCTTTCCTTCTTACGGAATAATTATGTGAGTATTGAAAACAATTTGGGGGAACAGAGGCGCTATTTCTCTTCCAATATTCTCTCTTTGCTGAAGTCAACAAATCTCTATGACCCATCTATTTAGAATTCCTAATCCATACTTGTCCGCGTTAGGTAATACTTTACTATCTTCACTCAACGATGCTTCGTTGCTTCTTCCTGGACTGCCTCACAATGCTCACATCATTGTTTCTTACTCCAAATGTGGACCACTCTCAAGACTATTCAGACCTCATGAATTTTTTCTTATATTTACATCTTGACAGTGTACCCATGTTCTCTTCGTTCTGCAGAGGAAATAGGCACACTGTTCTGCAATTGATGTTCTGCACTCCCGGTACAAAAAATACCTTTTGATCACTTATTCACGGTGCCTATTACAGATATGAACTGTGTGTCTACAAAGGTTGGCGATTTTGTGGGCAGAACTCCAGTCTCGGACGGGTCTCGAACCCTACTTGTTCTTTCCGGGGACCGTGCTCTTATCCCGTACACTACTGAGACCCCGAGATGTGTGTCTACATTTCCTTTATATGAGGTCGATTCCAGCTCCCATCCCTTTGTGCTCTACATGGCGACCCTGTGCGGTCATTACCTCTCTCGAACTAGGGAGGGTTTTTCTTTACGAGCTCCGCCAGTGGCCACTCTCAGCTTCTTTTTACTTTTCCATCCTTTTCTGAGAAGATAATGCTTTCAAAAATTGTCCGAGGAAAGAGAGGTCCAGTTACCCTTTTACATTCTCATCATGCCGCAGTCAGCGGATCCTGATGGACTGCAACTGTTCATGAAGAAGGGATTTGAGATAGGCGCTACTTAGGAGTGCAGATTCTAAACCAGGGCTCAAAGCTGAATCCAGTGAGAACTGAACGAATCTTCCTCTGAAAGATATGGCAAGTATTGGCTTACGTTTCCAGTGCCCACCAAGTACCTACAATATTTTTGCTAGAATAAATACGCCTTGAATGCTTAAAGTATTGCACAACCACACAGGTTTGAAGGGCATGAGCCGGCAATCCTTACGCCTTCTTCTGCATCTGCAGATACTTGGAAGGATGAGAACGTTCTGATGTATTGTAGTAACCCCACAAAATGTGTTCAACCTTACCACCAATACCTTGAATCTTTGTGATTTTCCAAACAAGAAACTCGATGGACAAGATTTATTCCACCGAAATTGTGTAGTCTTTACATAGAAGAGATGGAGAATTTACATACAGAAATGCTCAGATTACTGGGTGTACTTGTGTGCATTTACGAACCGCCCGGCGGCCGTGGGAGGTAAAGCTACAGTCTGTTCATACTTTTCGGGAGGCAGCTGTGAGAGGGTGACACGACTGGCTGTGCTTGAATGGGAAACAATACGTGAGCAGCGGCAGCAACTCACTGCACCGTTCCCTGACTATGTCTACACAAACGACGAATACTATTTACAAATCGGGAACGGGGAACTCGCACAAACCGACCATGACAATCAGGAGTAGAGTTCCCATTCCCACGCAACATCCCTTCGTCTCAGTTGACGGACACAAACAATAGAGCAATAGAACTCGTCCATATTGTTCAATTGCTGCGTACGACTACAGCAAACAAGGGTGTATTGCTCACAGACAAGGTATTTTTTGGCAGCGGCACATATGGAATATTGGCCTCAGTTTTCGGAATTATCCACTATGTATGTATAATACATGATTACGCTAATTACACTTGCTATATAGCGCTCTTCAATTTACGGTATCATGAAAAGCCTATCAAAAGCACTTATAAGAAAGAGAGATGATCCATGAACGTACATAGAAAAGCTATACGCAACTTACACAACTGTACAAAATCTATACAAAACTTAGAAAAAGAGAGATGAAGAAGAAGAAAAAAAGGTTAAAAGGTTCACTAGCTGCTGCGTGTCGGTCCGGTGTCAGGTGGTCTGGCTAAGGAATGAGACGATTAGTCGATGTTGTTGACCTGAAAAATGGAATTTATGCGTTTTTAGGCCAGTCTGATATATCGAGGTATCTGAAGCGTCCGCATAGCTCAGAATCTTTGGAAGGGCTTCTAGGAGAGCTGGGGTGGAGAAAGTTCATTTGCCCAAAAGATACTGGGAGTGGGGGAAAGAGAGATGGAGGACGTCAACCTCACAGAAAGAGCGAATACAGGCAGTCTTTCTCATACAGGTAATCATTCTCAAAGTACTGGACAAGGTATGAAGGCAAGGTATTGACAAATGGTTGACTCATTTGAGTTGCGCCACGCATTCGTTTTATCCTGGAAACCCGGACGTCATGGACCTTCTATATGGGCGGTGGGTAATGCTAGGTGGTGCACCATTACTGCAATGGTGCGGAGATCTAATTTCGAATAGGTTCCCACTAAGGGCTATCCACCCCAACCCTCTGACAGTTCGGCTGATTTGTGAAAGGCCCATTTGACACGACATAACTACTGACTCGTACAACGATTCGTATACGCCTTTACCTCCCAGGTCATTGCATTGGCTACATACCCACTCAAACGCCAAAGCGATTCCGAATGAAAATCGAATGCCAATCGAATTCCCACAGAAGAAACTGATGGGTAAGATAAGCATTGTCCTCTGTGCTTCTGGTGGAATGTCATTATTTAGGTTTAAGATTCCAGATTCCACTAATCGATATGATCAGGGCTTCATTGAAATTGCATTTTCCTCTGACTCGACAACCATGCTAAGGTGAGATTTTGTTTTTTCTAGAGTACCTTCTCGGCAATACCCCACTAATTCAAACGCGCATCGCGGTCTTCGATGAAAGGCCAAATTTTGAGAACAAATTCCAATGGTTGAATACCTTGCGATCGTTGTTACGTCCTGACGACATTTTGCCGACTTTCTTGGAACGCGTTTTGGTCTTTGCTTCACTATTGACGTGAGTCGCAGCCGTTGCACGCTTCAATTTGCCGGCAGAAACCAATGCCGTTTTCGCCTTCAACGACGTCAACGTTACGGAACTACCTGGCGAGTCGACATCGGCAAACAGCTGAAATATTTACTTTTCGAATTGACAGATTGAATTGAGGGCCTTCTGCGTAGGAAGTTAGAACGCTACTGAGAAGTAGTTAGAGAGCTGTCGTAAGCTTTGCTATTCATCATCACGATTCATCTTATCTAGTTAAAAAAAAGGGCTCAAAAGAATACTTTTTCGGTTCGTTTCACCTTATAAGAAACATAAATTGAATAGATAAATTAAAAAGTTAATCAAAATAGAATATAAAAATAGCCATTCACTCAACCTCGCGTACTAGACTGAAGCAATTTTTTCTGATTTCTATCCTCTGAAGATATTCCAGAACATATCTTTGTCAGAAAAGCAAACTAATTCCCTCTCCTCTCCTTGCGCTTCTCCATATCCTCTATGCTCCCCTTCCCTCCTACCCCTCCCACCCCTTCTCCACGCGTAAATACGTTCCCTCGGTGATTCCTGCTCAAATTTCCATTCTAATTAACTCCATCCATTACGGACTATTGATATTCCTTCTACTCGACTAGATTTTGTAGACTACTCCTCATACTCTTCTTAGGTAAGCCGCTACAGCATCGAAGAGGTATTATAAATGTTGTATTTAGTGAACATCCCATATAGGCTATGGTGTTGATTACGTATCCAGCCCTAATGATACAGCATGATACGGCATCATATGATGAAGTGCCAATTACGTGCACCAGCTATTATGGCACACTTTAAGCAACATTACCACCTACAAGGTGGCCTTTCCACAAATGTACTACATAGAGGTCTTATCGAGACTCCTCCTTTCCCACTTTGACCCTTAGCCCCGATCACAATAGTGTGAAGGGGATAAAGTGCCACGACGACCATGAGGAAATGGACAGAGTCGATCTGTCACCTGCACTTTGCCTTTGCGCGATTGCCTTTGTTTTTCAGAGTATCACCCTTGATTTCACTTTATTTCAGCCCCATCCTTTGTCCCCTTTCTAAACCATGCGGTGTCCGGTTCTCCTTTGTGACCACATCGAAAACTTACAGCGGGGCCGTTGTTGTCTATAAAAGCAATTAACCACCAGTGAATTAATTACCTTTCGGCGCGTTACAGATTCGGCGGTCATGTCCGAAGGGGTAATTGGGCCGGCCGGCGCCGGCACGAGGATGGCGATCGGATCACAGCGGCAATACGATTCGTGGAGAGGAAAGAAGAGCGGCATGGTCGTAACGACTAACGAGCCACATGATCATTACGATGAAAAGGATCGGGTGAAGATTTACTGCTCGACACGAAATTGGAGCGAACCCCGAACACTGGAACGCGAAACGGCTGGGTGACGTGAAACTGGTTGCTTCTTGAGACTTTATGGGCCTCGAAATCCGCCCAGTCTCAATTTAATGGGAAATCTCAAACTCCGAAAAACTCCGGTTCTATTTCACGTACACCGCTAAACATTATGCACCTAACAGTCCAGATTTTGTCTAGCTAGGTTATATTGGGCAAGCACTTCATTCACCTCCTGCTAGGGACATTGACTCGTCCAAGTGGAGATTTCCGAGTTTTTTGATTGAAGCTATAAACGAGCAGAAAGAACGAATCCTTCTGGGGCTTATTGGTTGCGGTCGGTGATAGAAGAGTCGAGTAAGCTCCCAAGAGCCCTTTCGATTCATTGGTAATGAGCATACGCCCTAGTTCTGGATACTCCAAGCTGTGCCGTTTCATCTTTGGTTCTTACCCCAGGACTCCCTGACATTTTACCCAGGGGAGGCCATTGTGACGTTACTATAATATTCTCCTTTGGAAGTGCCCCGCTCACATCTGAGTTCCCTGAATCTTTCGATTGATTCATCTATCCCCAAGAACGAGTTACATTCCGCAACCGCGTGATACCTGTGACCACTCAGGGACAAGTCTTATACGTCATGACGCCAATAGTTCAATCCCCAAATACGGTCCACGAGGCATGTGACTAGCACGTTGGGAGAGATCGTGGAAAGCGACTCATCCCTTAAGTTCAAATGACATCCTAAGCCTGACGTTTCACATTTCTCCAAGATAGATTCGTCCTCCGCTGAATCCCTAGAGTGCAAAAGGCTCCACCTGCTGCCATAAATCGGCGTCGTCTCCATTACTTCGGCTTCTGATCCGGATATTTGCGCAGTCGCAACGTAATACAATGACATACGATGCATCGTTAATGGCTGATGTCCACGAAGGTACCGATTTCGTGACGGCACTACCCTACGATTTTCCCCATACGGAACTTGTAGTCATGGAGGGCTCCCTCTGACTTCTGTAGTCATTTTGCTCATCGTAGCGCAGGAGAACCAATAGGCTTACGAGATTGTTTGTGTACCTCAAGGTCAATTCAGAAGAGTGGGGAATGGGGTAGAGGCGAAAGGAGGGGCTCAGAGACCACCGTCGGCTATGAACTGATAAACGGAATCGGCCAGAGAAGGAATACCTATTCAACCCTAAAGTGCTTAATCCGATGGTAATTAGGCTTAGATACTTCTTACGCTTCTACAACTGTTTCCATACTAACTGAGATTACATAAGAGAGGGGAAGTTCCTTTCCTCGGCCCCAAATTACCGAATTCATTAGATTTTTTTGTTAGAGCCACATTTATAGTCAGTACTGGAAGCCTTCACCGCCCTCCTATCCCCCGAAGCTGTATAACCAGCTTTATAGAGATCAAAGTACATAGTAGTTTGGCACAGTTTGACAGAGACTGAGCCAGTACTTTCCCTCATCAATTAGGGCTGAAACGCCCGCCACCCAGATAGCCTCTTATCATTTAGGGAAGGAGGGAAACAACCACATGGGTACTTCATTCCGAACTGAAGAAGAAAAACGTGATTACAATATACCACGAGAAGTTGATGATAAGAAAATTCCAGACGAATTAAAAAAGTGCATTGTAGTTATGCAAAACGATAAGCACTATCGAGTAGCGGGACGTTTACCAAAAACAGTAAATCATTTGATTGTGTTGAAAGAATGAAAACCCTCTTCTCCCTTCATGTTTGTGTCACCTTCCTAAGCTGATACGCGTCAATGGATAAAAAAAGCATGGGAAACATATGGGTGGGTAGCTATGGGAATTCACTCACCACTCGTTCCAATTGAAGTCGATGCGCGCTGGCGGCTTTCGCCTGTCGCAATTCTTCGCTTCGTCGAATTTCCTCGGCTGTTGGTGGTGGCGCTGACTAAATTAGAGTCGAAATTAGATTGGGACATGATGAAGTGCACTTATAAATCCTATTCTGAAGAAGAAATTCTAGAAATTCTAAAATTTTGTGTCGTAAAAATTCGGCCCTGAGAGGAGCAATCTTGTGGGAATTACCAATATACCAAGCAATCACTTCGTTATTCGCTCTAGAAACAAAACCTTGATGGGCTTCAGAATAGGAAGATAAGATCAGCAATAATCCTGGAGTTAACTTATCAGTTCCTATCAGCTAGGCAGGCGAAGGTGGTGTGGTGGCAATTGGCGCACTATCAAACACGCAAGGTCACATTCTCGATTCCGGGATGGACGTCCATCTAGGCACCCAAGCCTTTCATGATGTACCCAACTAGCCGACACTGAAGCCTTTCCTCAGGGGTGTAAGTTGGTACATCTAGTCAGGTTTCTGCGGAAGCGAGGAAACCCTAATCAAAAAATGGAAAATGCTGTGAAAGGTTCCGAGGAAGCTGT
Source organism: Haemonchus placei (assembly GCA_900617895.1). Lineage (NCBI taxonomy): Eukaryota > Metazoa > Nematoda > Chromadorea > Rhabditida > Trichostrongylidae > Haemonchus > Haemonchus placei. The sequence goes on from UZAF01016497.1 coordinate 20,264, forward strand.
GAAGAGGAATATGAAGAGGGTGGTTTGATGAGCATCTTAAGAGGTCCCTGTGCAGAAGTACTCGTTGAGGGTCAGGAAAAGAAAATCAAAAGGAAAATTTGAAAAGGTTTCTTTCAAATAGAAATAAGATTCCTCCAATGGTAAGCAATGCAGAAAGGAGCTTGAAAGGGGGCAACGTAAGCTTGAGAACTTGTCTGAGTTACTATTCACCGATTGACTTTACAGTTTCTTGAGCAAAATGCCTTATATTCTTAAATTCATAAAATTAAGTGGTGCTACAGAAGCAGAAATCAAAACAAAATGATTTCTGGGTAAGTTACCTTCACCTTTTTCGACGCGAATGACAGCTGGTCGATGTCACGAAGCTCCAAATTAGGGATAAGTTCGGGGGAGCTGCGACCAGATGGTGCATCTGAAAAGGAAGTGAAATGAGAAGGTAAAGAAGGGTTTTTGTTTATTCATACGTTGATTGCAATAAACTGAAGATATAGTTTTATCTTTACTCGTGGCGATGCTTCAAATTCTGCTGGCAGACTTTTTTATTCTTTCGGTAGCCCCAGCCACCTTCGGAGCAGTAGCGGGCATGAGACTCTCTGGTACTGTTTATGTAGGAACGTTCATTGCGTCATAGATTGGTAGTCGACAATCACTAGACACAGGGCCGTCATCACTACATACGACACGGGAACTACTCGACGCCTGAGAACACTTGAGTCACCTCAGCCTAGAGAAACTCGCAAGCAGATATATCGATCTGGGAAGCCCACATGAAACTAAACGAGTAGCAGTCACCGAAAATCTTTAAATCCCCACGCCGAGTCATCAGCGTATGAAGGAGGAGTTTTCAAGAGGATTCCGAAATCGATTTCACCGTATGACATTTATAATTCCACAAATATAAGCCTTCGAAGCCTCTGAGAAAATTGCCCGTCAAATTCCTCGTTCAAAGAGCTGCTGTGAGAAGTAAACAAGCGCAGTTAGCCAGATAGGAGCTTCGTGATCATTACGTTTGCACTAAGCTTACGATAACACATGTGAGAGCAGCTGGCAGGGCCTTTTTGAATGTAATACGCTTCCTAGGTCAGAGGAAGCCAAAGCCCCATTACAAGGGGTCAAAGCTAAAAGTTACGTGCGAAAGACAACAAGGTATACCGCCGGACCTACCATACAAACTGGTCAGATGTTAATGTGACCAAAGCTTTTTGGAGAGACACACAGCCCAGCCTCCCTCCCACACCAAGGCCATGGCTCGATATTAGACCCATTCCAGGAGCCTGATCTAGATTGAGGCTCGAGAATAACAGTGAAAAGAGCACGAAAATAACAAAAAGATGCTAAAATGAATGGGATACTGTCTTCCAAGGACAGCTCAGGGACTACTCTCTAACCAGGAACACCATTGGATTTTTATAAGAGGTCTGCCACGGGGATAAATTAATTCAGCCATCGGTCGATGAGGGCAGCAGTCACGATAATTTGATTTTCGCCGATAATTAAGATGATGTTGGTGGTTAAGAAGCAAAAAAATGGAACAACGGAGATCAATAAGCGGCGGAATAGCTGCAAATTTGTAAGCTGCTCCAGAGAACCGGCGAGAAAAATGGTAATATTTGGATATTTTGACATTTGGATAAACAGGACCACACCATGTCCCGCGCTCTATGTAGTTTTGATTTTACCATATTCTTTCCGATTTAACCCTATTGCTCCATTTATAAGCCCCTATTGCTTCTTCATGGATCGGAGAATAAAAGGTCACCGGCTACCTAAAGAAATAGGTCCGAATTTTCCACATCTACGATAGTTTTATTCAGGACCTAATTTACCTTTTGTCCTCTCACCCTATTCTGTTTGAATCTTTATCTCAGTTTGCTTTCTCTATCACGCTGCACTTCATTTTCTAACTTGTCTAATCAGTGACTCTCTAGAATGGAATAATTTCTGATAATGAAACCATCCGGTAACCATCTCTATAGCACGACCCATTGGGGGAGAAAAGCCATCGATTATCGCACTGTGTACTCTTCCACTAACCAGTAGATGTTAGTAGTATGCCAGGAACAAACAAGATTTGCGACTCAAGCATAACGTAACATATTTACCTCGCAATCAGGCCCTCCAGCATCGTGGGTGTGAGCTTTTCTCTATTAAGATCATGGAGAATCCTTTCTTGTTTGTGTACCAGGCTTTTGGGAAGAGGCCCGATTAGAGGTCAGCCCTCCTGCGTGTAGATAAGACTAATGTTGAATCGGTTTCACCGTTCACTGTTGGAAGGTCTCGAGAATCTTATGAATATGCTGTGAGTGGCCCAGCGTTCGATTGCATCTTGGACCCTATCTCGCCTCAAACCTCAGGAGGGTTGTGAAGGATTCTGATCAGGTAATTGCAGAGACTCCACCTCCTGCTTTCGCCATTTCAGGCTGTTAAGAAAACATCACCATCAAGAAGCTAAAGCCAAGGTCAGAGGAGTTAGTTACCAATCTCAGCCATATTAAGGTAACAGCACATTCATACTATAATAAAATTCGAAAAAAACCTCCATTTACTACTTCTGCCAACAGATAGGAAAATTCAATGCTTAGTCGTAGGTTTGAGGGTACCGAAGATTTTGAAGAGTGCGACAGGACGGTTTCGGTTGGCTTATCTCGATGGAATAATTTTGCTTCATAAACCTCGAATCGCCCAATGAAGTATTGGCCCTAGGATGAGGCTGACGCGTTAGCTTTCAGGTAAAAGTTCAATATTGTGAGTATTCTTTTCATTGGAATATGTAATCCATCGTACTGCTACTAGTGCTGGTTCTAGGCGGTGGGTCAATTGAAATGAGGAAACCTCTGCGAACGCAGGTTTCCACAACTACAATAGCAGCCAGTATACTTTCTGGTAAACGGTTCCACCGTACGTCACCAATTGTAAAAATGGGTCATACCTTGTCGGTGTAGAACGCTTGGCTTGGACCCTTGCCTGCAGTTTGCATAACTTTTTGCTGCTCGAGATTTGCTGCTCAGTTCTTGCAAACGATAGGCAATATTCGTGTTAATTTCTCACACCATCGTATTCATGAATGCTTCTTTTTCGCCGAATTCTGTCGTTTTACGTCCGATTCAGTGAGCTGTCGCTAATTGAATGCACATGTTGTGTGAGCGACGACCGTGAGAGAAAGTGTGCGACATATTATCGCCGTTGTGGCACAATGGGCCGACGCCGTCACGCCCTTCAGTTTCGCACGCTTCACCAGAAGACTGGCAAGTGCGAAATCGTACATACACCTTGAATGGTGAGAATCTAGAACAGTCACAATGCATCAACATCAAACAGCTGATACTCTCAGGGAAAGCCCTACAGATAAGAAAAACCCAAGCAAACCTATATGAGTTAAAACAACGATCAACGACTGAGAGGTTGACTAGGTCACCTACCTCAGCGACTTCATCGATAGTGTCCAAACAGTCCAATCTGGGAAGTTTCATGGGAAACTCCCATATCCTCCTTGGGACATATTCTCAGATTTATTTCATATCGTAAATATTCTTTCTTATATGTTGGATACCAGATCCGGCCGGGTAATCACTTACAGGCTGTACCACGAATCGGGTGCAGAGCCATCAGTGAACAAAACCAATCCATGTGAAGAACCCCAAGGAAGTAAAATCGAGGGCCCGTTAGGCAGGTGCCCAACCTGCGGCCTTTAGTGCCAACATAATGGGAGTCAATGGGCCCAAGTGGGAGATGCTAGCACACCTATTGTGAATTTTCAATTCTTACCCATGAAATAACGCCTCAGAACTATACATATGTGCGTTCTTAGGGAAACCAAGGCAAAACAGATTTGTTGTTCTGCTGAAGTGGACGACACGGGACGCGGCCAACAAAGAAGTATCACTCTTTGTACACTTGTGATGGTCGCCTTTTGTTATCTTTGACAATACTCACTATGTGATCCGATAAGTAAACCATCGTGCTGATCAAAAAATACTTTCAAAGCAAGCAAAAAGTAGAGCATTTCCCCGGACAGCTTGTCTGAGCTGTTTTTGTGATTTCTGAGTTTCAGGGATGTTTACCAGGACTGCATTATCGATTCTTTTCCCAAAGTTGCAGCCTATTCAACAAGATTTTGGCACCTTTTCTTAAAACGAGATGATGCTCAAAGGGTGTCGGAATGGTGTGATTTGCCTGGGTAAGGAACGACCCGTGTTCTGATTCCTTGGTTCTTAAAGCAACTAGGGATTATTTGGGAATTTCTAATAATAACTCATCTATATTTCCGGCACCGCCCGATTGGGATATCTGAAGACGTCATCTATTCAATCATTTCTTCAATGCAGAGCTCATACCGCATTCTGTAGCAGCATACCTAATCCTGCATACTTAAGTTTGTCCTTCATCAAAGGAATCGATGTATTTGTGAGTATTGAAGGAATTTTTCGAGGTAACCTTCGAAATCATGCTATCAAAGGAAGTGGTCGGAGGTGATGTAGGGTCTAGTAAAGCAGCATTATAGGCATGGCCAAGTGATCCAGTCTCACCATCAGATCGATACCCTTCCACGCCAAGGGAACCTTCCACTCGTCAAAGGGCGATTAATTGGTACCAGGCTCCTTACGATTAAAGCATTGATTTCTTCGGTTTGCCACCGCAGGTGTGGGTATAGGCTACAAACGCATCCAAATCGCCTTAGGATTCTGATTAGGGGTCTGATGAGCTACTCGTCTCAAAAAAAAGTTCATTAACGCTAAACCACTTATTCAAAAGACTTCAAGGTTGCTAATAAAAATTCAAATTCGAATTAACCTTATTTATTAAAAGTACTATAAGCTTTACTAGGCACTTCGCAGATCCAAAACACGTTCCATACTATCATATACAACAAATGCGCAATAGGCTGGCAAAACTGGTNTGGTCGAGCTCAGATTGCTTGGGCGATAGCCATACCGGTCATTAGAACTTTGGCATTTTATTCAGCAAAGCCAGCTTATATCTCGGAGTTCGATCGCAAAACGAGCTCATTTGACATTCATTGACTTCCTGCCAAGGAGATTTGGCCACAGTCACCTGGCAGGAGGGGTAAAGAGCAAAAGAAGTAAGACCATCGACAAATCCATTGATTTCCAAAACATGTATCTCGAAGCCAGTCGGGAATCGACCACCAAATGGTTTAGTTTTCGCTTCTGGGCTCGTCCAAGGAAAACAAGCAATGTGCTTCATGGTCTCTACCGGTTTTTCGTTCCCCCGTGACAAATAAGATTCCCAAGACGGATCCCACACCATCACCTCTACATTTTTAACGCCCAAAGTTGTGACCGCTGACCTTCCGCCTGCTCTGTACATTGCAATCAGTTCCTCTCCTCCCTAATCTTTGACCATACATGAGCAGTTTGAAGGGACAATCAACTGGCTCTAATTAGACTAAAGGCCGAGCAAACCCACTTAGCCAGAAATAATTTAGCCAAAACGGTGGCCCTCACACAGTTACACCTCGCTGAACCTAACTGGGAATAGCTAGAGCTAACTCACCATCAACCAGGCACCAGTCGTCCTCGGTCACCTTTCCAGCAGGACTCAACGACGTCTCGCTGTCATTGGAAACCTGAAGAAAACTAATCGATAAGCATGTTTTGCATTGGGCTGATTATGTAGCGTGAAGGATGTTGTCTACTGACATAATAAAGTGTTTCTTGGCTCTTAAGACTAATTTCTGATGTTGAGATGCTTTTAGTTAAGATTTCCGTCACTTCTAACACTTCAGCGATCTTCGAAAAATCAATCAATATATCGATCGACTCCTAACTTCTGTCAAAAAAGTATCAGTTCCAATGGGATTTTGTTGAAAAAGTCGCGAAAATTTTTCAAAATCTTGCTTAATCCCTGAACTTTCGGGATCCAATCATTTCAATTTTCCATGGCGTACCTGAGAATCGTTGGAGTCCTCAGCGCCGAAGATGTAACCGTAGAGACCGTGCAGCATAGTGTTATGGAGGGAGAAGAGAGTGGAGGAGGAGAAAGCCTAGAAGGGCGCCTTCATTATTATCGACGTGGTGGCCGACGAGGAGGCGAGAAAACATGCACCACTCGACTATACACATGAGAATTCCATTCAAATTGGCTCGATGATTGGGAATTCGAGGAAATTCCTCTTCTGAGAGCTGGTTGGGAAAGGAATCGAAGAACAAATTCGACAAAGATATTTGTGAAATGGCGTATAGATGTAAACATGGCAACATTGAGTGATCGGAGAGCACACGTCACGGCGCACGCATCGGCGCAAAGGCTCTAGGTTGAGGTTGAGAGAAGAAAGGGAAAAATGTCAGCGGGGTGATCGGTAACGTTCATTGCCTCACCGAGCTACTGATGGGGCTTATACACTGGTAAAATTAATTTTTTCTCAAAGACAGACCAGAAATCGGTTATGGTTTGGTTCAGGATAACTTAGGTAACCAGTAAGGTCAATAAGTAAATCTTGGATGACTTTTGAACTACCAAAAGGATCATTTCAGTATTATGAAGTCCATATGTACAGCTCGGAAAAGGAAGCGGAACAGAATGGTAGTCTGACGGGGCGGAGCCTGCGCGATGACGCCAAGAGTACGCTCCACACACGGATATCATGTGAATGGTGCGCACGGGGTGGTAGACTATGGGGCGGTCGCTGACCCCGTCAGAGACGCAGAGTTGGTGCAATTGGGTGGGAGCAGACAGACGGGGGAAGGGGAGTCGAGTGTCCATCTATGGGGAGCAGGTGTTCATGCAGGCGTAACATCCACCCGAATAGGGCGTTGATATATCAGGGTTAGCGTTGAAAACCGTTGTGTACGTGACACCATGACCGTAATTGGTAACGCCAGATGGATGAGCACGAGCTCTAGGCGATCCAAATGGCTCGGCTACCGGAAAGAGGATTTCCCTACGAGACTTCCATTCATGGTTGATCAAAAATCGTCATCGCTTCAGGGCGGTCTTTGTTTGAGAAGTTTTCCCACCCGTAACATAAGTGCAACACACATGCGGATTGGTTTACATATGGAACAATGGAAATGTAAACAAAATGTGCGATGAGAGGGGGGCATAGAACCTTAGCCGCCATGCCATTTTTCTGGCTACATAAACATAAAGATGAAAGAAAGCCTCAATGAGTTGCCGGCGTGTGTGCCATTGTAACGGAAGGTGCCCGTGCCTCCTACGGACCAAAGGTCAGTTTTGTCGTGGGCCATCCACACCTGGGACAAAGCGGGAGAGCTCCACCTAAGGTCCATGGGCCTTACTAAGTTATGGGTGCGCTCATATTCAATCGAATCTGCGATTCTGAATAGAAGTCGAAAGGCGAAAGTCTGGTACAAAGCCCATTGTCCTACTGGAATCTTATGGCCAGGCAAAAAATTCAAAAAACAGTCGGATTAGCTCATCCAAATCGCGGATTTTTCCAAAACTCTGTGCCCTATTCGATAAGATAGAGGCCCAAAAGGAGAAATTGTTCAGGGCTGGAACAACCTCTCCCGTTGCTGTGAAGTTTGACAACAAAAAGAGACTATAGGAGGCTTGTGAGATTCAGGAATGAATTCAGAAAAGCGTTTTATGAAACGTCCTTCAAGTCTCCCCTCGCCCATTTTGAGTCGCCTATTGGTGAAACACCAAGGCGTCAGCTAGTCTGGCACACACCGATCAGAGCCGTCTTTGAAAACGAAAGCACACATATCGGCCAAGCACCAGAAATGGGGTTAGGGGAAGCCGCATGGGATACCACCGTCTTTGAAAGCGAAAGCGCACAACATATCGGCCAAGTACCAGAAATGGGGTTAGGGAAAGCCGCATGGGACACCATCTTTGAAAACGAAAGCACACATATCGGCCAAGCACCAGAAATGGGGTTAGGGAAAGCCGCATGGGACACCAGAATTAGGAACAAGGAAGTCTTTTCAATGGATCGATTTGCGCCCACCCGACAACTGCCATATGGCTTAGAATACTTAAATTCCTCATGAGACAGTTGTTACGCCCGGCACGTGTATGTACTGGAAATAATCCAAAATATTTTTTCACTTCAGAGTTTGATTGATGAATTCAACGTGAGTTAAATGAAATTTTTCTTCGCCATAGGGACCATTGAAGTTTAGACAGATATTGGTGGAATTTTTGGGGTTCTTCGTGGAAGAGGGACTGGGGAGAAGGGGGGAGGGGGCTTTGGCTGGAGTACGAAGTAGTTAAACAACCATGTACCAACGCTCAGGTGTATTTTTCTATCAAAAATACAATTAGTAAAGTCAAACAAAGGCTAGATTCTCTTAAAAAATGCTCTTCGAAACTGGTTCTACCCTTTTTGCTTCCCAAGACTTTGTAGAGACAAGGGGAACAGCAACAGTGCTCCCACATGATCTCCCTATCAACCAAGCCCACGCCAGAAATGAGGCTGTCAGGGAGTGTAGCGAAAATTCTTGTCAGGACATTAATCATTTGCACAAGTCATCGGCTAGCCGACCTTGATCCTCCCCGGTTTTCGACCTCCTTCCACGATCACATAATCCTGACCTGTCCCCCGGAAAGCTTGATCCTTCTGAGAAATTCAAGCTTTCCTGAAAGAGGCTCCAAACTGTAGATTCGCCCAGATTAAAGTCGTCTACTGATGAAAATATAATGCCTATAATAAATTTCTACGAGAATCTGCAAATGACCTGGCAAACGGGACGGGATGCATCTTCAATTGTAAAAAGATAATTTCGTTGTAAATAATTGGGGTGATTAACGGAGAAATGAGGAGACGGGAAAAAACTAATGCAGACGTCCCGGTTGTTCGCGTGGTCGTTGTGAGCTCTACACAATTTGAAGGCTGTTGCCAATAATCCATAAACGCCATATGGCGTTGATGGGGTCTTTATAACGAATAGCTTAAGCTTCAACTAATCCTCTACAACAAATTTGAACCTACTATGCTGTTGGGGACCATTATAACAAGTTTGAAGTTCAGTTTTAGAATAACACACAGTAGGAAACTCTCCCTGAATATCAGGAGAAGGCTTGGAATCGTATGGCTTCCAAAAAACAGAGCTTATGGTGAGACTTATACTTTTATAGGTGAAGACTCACGAATACAGTAATCTAGATCTTACAGTATCACCTAGAAAAAATATGAGAGCAATGATGAAGAAAACTCGACGTGAAACGGCAAAAATGTTCAGCAGTTCACTGGGTTCCCGTCACACTGTCAGCTGTTCGACGGCTATCGTAAACAACGAGTTTTTTTTCTCCCTGCGCGTCAAGGGAAACAGAGATAATCACCTGAGCCCCCGCCTGGGTCGCCACTATGATAACGGCCGATCATCGACGAAATTAGCCCTTATCAGTGTTTACATTTATGAATTTTAGCGGACGGTTCAGCGAATTTCGTAACCCGACTAATTTTATCAACAAAGTCAAAAGATTGCTCGCAAATCGCAGAAGGCCTAGGAAGGGACCAAAAAGCTAGGCCGGCTAGACTTTAGGCATAAGTATGGTACGGGAATTCGTTTTGGGTCCTTCGTTCTCTAAGATTTGGAACCTTCGTTCTCCAGAGTAAAGCGTTCTCCGAGAATCTTCATCCCGTCCTTGTCAAAGGGAACATATTCCCCATTCGAGCGCTCCGATGACTTGGGAGATTACTATCAAGCTTCCCATCATCTATGGGATCAGTTGGCTCAGATCAGAGGTCAGAGATTTGGGTGGTGGGGATATTTGTTATAAGCGCTCCAAACAGGTGAAACTACTGAAGGTCGTACCGCCCCCTTAATCAGATGCACCTGGTGGACACAACAAAGCCACTTATACCCGTCGTATTGTTAGCAAAAAAAGAGGACGACTTGGAAGTAGCGCTAGGCTGTCATACCGGTCATACAAGATAATGGCTGGTAAAAAGTCAGGGTAATTACCCGCTTGATGATGATTTTTGATAAAAAAAAAACTGACCAAAAAAAAGCCTGTGAATATTAGCTACTTGCCAATGAGCCACGTACAAGGCTAACCTGAGACGGTTTCAGGTTTACGTATTACGAACTCCACCCCCCCCCCCCCCCCCCCCCCNCCCCCCCCCCCCCCTCCTCCATATGCTACGTCGATAGAGTTCCCTTTGCCTAGAAGCTTTCGATTTGCCAAGTGTCGTTAAGCAAACACAACTGGGCAAGCAGATGTGCATTTGTGGCGTAAAAAACACCGTCATCACGGTTTCTTTGCGTACCCTTTATGACCATAACTGACGGCTCCCCTTTGAAATAATTTTTAATACCATTCCTTGCTTCTGGTTCGCTCGATGTTTGAGAGATTCGATTTCTTAAGTGCCTCAGTTTTTTCCAAAGCTTTCAATCTTTCCCGTCTCTTTTTCCCGTTCCTCTGCTGTCTGTTCATTCACATTGACAAGTGGGGGAGTTTGGGTCCAGAAAAACAGGTACGGGAAACAGAAAAAGGTGGAGGAAAGACAAAATATGACAAACAAAACGAAAATCCGAAGAAAAGAAACGGGTAATCACCCTAGAGACTGTGGAAGACCTAATAGCATGGTTTTTCCTCGCTTGAAGGTAAATGAATGGGATATTAAAAAATAGGGTTTGAAAATATCAATTTTTTCCATCTCTGCAATTTGGACCTCAACTCCCGGGCCAACTGGACTCGCCTGCTTCTCAAAGAAAGGGTCAGTCGTCATTGCAAAGGATTGAGAGAAATGTTTAATAAATAATCAAAAATAGGTATACAAAGAGACCAAAGTAAAACTTTGTAATAGTTCCGTTATTGAAGCCCTATCGATAGTTCCCATCGTTAAAGGTCGTATGGATAGATTTTCTTCGTAGGTTTATCGTAAATATAAAATTTATTGCTATGTCCTGTTATGTCGATTCGAGTTTTTCAACATTCCAGCTAAATATTTTCATTTACCTGTTTGGGAGGAGTGGGGTTTGGAGGGTGGTTGGGAGGGGTCACCCGTAAAGGTTAGACAAAGTACAAACATCTGCATTAGAGCAATTCACCCTAATCCGAGTGTCAAGGACGGTTATTCAGAGGACGGAAGCCTTTGTCCTTCCCTTTGGCTTGATAGGACGTTGGGTTGAAAACTACCCAATAAAATGGATCTAAAGGACAAGGTGTAAGATGAACAGATAAATAGAAGTGCACGCACACAAAAGGGACTAAATGGAACTTTGAAATGGGGCTTTGCGCACATAATAATTTGGAGCCTGTTCCACGGTAAAACACGGGTTGTTCCAGATTCGACTCTATACCGTCCATAAAATTTACGACCCACCCATATTTGGCGTGGTGGAAATGGCGCACGACTACATTAGCCGTAGAGAAAAAAAATAAAGAGCATCGTCACACGTGAGTGACTGAAAGGCAATCGACGACGATTTACGATCGCGCCGTCACCGATTACGAATCCCCACCATACCACAGTAATCCCACAAATCACTTCATTGTCGGGACCCTCCACCCTAAACGCGATCGTGATTCCGGGTAGAACGTTCGTTATATATTGTTCAGCCCAGGAACTGAGACTCCGGCACGACTTACTGGGTGTCACACTGAGAGCGTTCGGATTGACGCATGTCGTGTTTGCGTTTACGCAGCCGCCGCCTCGCAGAAATCAATATGTAAATAAGAGGAGCCGACGATAAACCAGACGTCTGAGCTTCTACGGGGTTGATGGTCCCGATTTGGAATGGGTTAATACCCGCTTTGGGAGACAGGTGCAAAGGTCTGGGACCTACAACAAAAAGTCGTAGAACCGAATCTGTAAGAGAAAACCGTGGAAGGATGGCATCCTCAGATAGTGGCTCTTTCGGTATCCTTCACGATTTATCTACTATCCGTGAGGGACTGATCACCATGTATCTCATTTTAGGGTCGTCCTTTCACCGAAAGCTCCTTTCCGGGCATGGAGAAGAGAATACTCAGTAGGGAAAGGTAGCGTGCACAAGAAGTGGCATGGATACAACTCACGAACCCTTCTATTTAGGTTCACAGCTCCCAGATGACGTCAGACGCGTGATCTGAGACTGTATGCATGGAACCTTACAGTGTTATGCAATTGACGTTTACCTGTCATCTGTTGGTCAATGGTTCTGTACACAAATATACGAATGCAAAGCAAAATAAAGGAGAACGAGGACCAGGAAGTGACACGAACATACAGAGAAGAAGTAGGAGGTGGGCCAAAACTATGTAATTCTATGCAATATCAACGGTTCGGGATGTGAGCATTCAATAAAGAATAGGTGCAGCGATACAAAAAGCACCACGAACTGCAAAGCACCCAGATTGATTAGGTTCAGAAGAAGCACTAGAACCTATAAGAACCCTCACCTGAGGTAGAGGAATCTGGGTTTTTTCTGCGATGTTTCAGTTTTGGTATACACAAAAATCTTCTGTTTGCATCATGGGTCTCTTAAACAACGGTGCTTCAAGAAACCAAGAAACAAACTCCAACGGCTTGTAGGGGTGGGAAGAAAAGGTGAGGGGTGTGAGGAACGGAGGGATAACCTCCTAGAGTTCCTACAATTTTGAAATTTTTTATACAAAATCCACTTCCTGCCGGCCAGCCCGACATAGTTGACTGGAGAGGTGGGGCCGGTGGAGATTCTAATTTAACAAACGATGTATAGCTTCTACTCTCCCATCACCGATCGCTTACCCACATCCGATGCAGTACCCTGAGCTCTACTGATACTGAAAAGAGAGTTTACTAAGTGGATGTAGAACGGCTGATCTCCTTCATAGAAACGTAGCCCAACGAATTGCGTCGTCTCTGGGGTTAGAAATATATGCGTGGGTATTTCAGAGCCGATGCTAGGAATGCTTCCGATAGATGTTACCAGGTTGGTTCCCAATTTCGATAACTTTTTCTCACAGGGGGCAACGTGCCACTTGGGTTGGGGAGCATAGAACATCAGCTACCTGAAATACGATCCGTCAACGTTCAAAAGGGCGCCATTGTCCTAGAAGTTCGGGCAGTAAGTCAACCTCGCGCTGGGAGGAGAACGGCACAATCATTGCCCTTTCATTTTTGCGATAGAAAAGTTCAATCATCGACCTGATCGACTGACTATGAAAAAAGCTCTCATTGAAAAAAAATGTGATGCTATTGGGCAAAAACGAAACTGGACTTTGTCCAAACACGCTTTTTGATGGAGAATCGAGGCAGTTCGGAGTCATCAAATCACAAGTGTTCCTTCGTGTGATCGAAAATGTCGCAGAAAGCACGTGAATTTGGACGGGGGTGTTTCAAAAGTGCAAAAAGGACGGGTATTTGAATTCTCCACTATTTCTACTACTTCTCACAGCCTCATCTTACCAAAGAACACCGTTACACTCATCACCCAACGGGACGAAAACAGCCGTCATAACGATGTAAGGTGGTAATGAAAGAGGACAACTATGATAGCAAATAATCTCGTGACAATCTCGTGACTGAGCGGAAGTGAAGGATAGAAATTACTGGTTTAGGAAAATAGAACGCTTTAGTTTCATCATAACCAAAAAAAGTTTTTGGATAGTCAGAAATAAGTAAATTTTCAAAAGAATTTTCATGTTCCCTTTGCACAGTAGCTACAGTTTTCTTATGTAGTTTAACCTCTTGGGAACCTCGCGTGTCCATGCCTTCCCACAACAAAATGCATTCTATACGATTATAAAACTTAAAAAACAAATCTTTCGTTGTTGATCGAACTTGCTTATGAGATGCGCCATGCACTCGACTTCCATTCAGAATCGCTGTGACGTTTTAAATGAGTCTCTATCCGATACATGAACTATACTCCAAAGAACAGTTCTTCTACATTACTCGATGACCCTGTTACTAATTAACCGACCCCGGATGAGAGGGAGGGGCTTTGTTGCTTTGGCTTTCCATTCATTCGGGGTCGAAAAGTCATTTCATTCTGGTCATTCTTGAAAGATGCTACTCATCAGACCTTGACGCTTTGTCAGTGGTATTCAAACGAAAGTGTAAATAAATAAGTAATGAATCCAATAAGTAGGTAAATAAATAATTAAATAAATAAATGGAACCATCACTATAGAAGCATGTGAGCACGGATATGGCATAGACTACGCTTGACGATGCCGAATCGCCGCCCTATTCGGTGCTTCTTTTCAAAGCTGATTTGAGTTTCATCCGATGAAAACAGCTTGACGGCAGTTCGGTAAACTTATGGGGTCTGGAGAAAGTCGCTATGTCTCCACTGAGTCACACAGCATGCAGTGATCACATTACTGATAAAATCTTTTGTTAGAAATTCGATGGCATTGCGATTATGTCATTTCAATGAACCACGCTTGAATGGGTACTAATGCCGAGAAGGTCATCGCATATACATCCATGTACAAAACAAAGCATCAAAAAACTGCTGGATGAGAAAAAAACCAAACGTTTCTTTCATATGCACTCCATTATGTTTACAAACAAGAAATTGAACTGTAGTGTTCCGACAACGTCATCAGCAGAATGGCAAGGTATGTAAGCTATAGCAGGCCCAATCATTCGCTTATTCAATGGATCCTTATTTTATGGTTTACAACTGTGACCATTTTGTAACACTGCTGCTTTCGAACTGCGGTAGAGATAGAGGGAAAATTGGATGACATAATAATTATGGAGAGGGTGGAGGTGGTGTGGTGACAAGTAGCGCACTATCACACACGAATGATCACGGGCTCTAGACCTGGATCGATATCCGCCTGAGCCAAACAAGTCTTCCACGCCTCCGGGGTCAGCTAGTTGGTACCAGACTCGTCTGCAAGGATAAAAGCCCTGACCTGTACATCGGCTAACTCCTCAAGTTATTGTATAGGTCACATAGGCATTTAATAGGCCACTACGATACTGAACGGAAGTCAAATGTGGGGCGCATCTCTCGGACGGCATGGACCAACGCCCAAAGACTTTATCTTTTGCTTTATTTTATGATCAGGTATGGGCATAACGTTTAGATATAAATGACAAAAACCTTCTGACGTCGATCATTCCGGTTTTAGAATGCGCCCTCGCCTTTGATTTCCTTTCAGATTCGCAGTAACGGTTTGAATATACAATGAATTACGGTGGCTAGCCGATGTACAAGTCAGTGCTTTTGTCGTCTCAGACAAGTTTGGTAACAATTAATCGACAGCGAAGTGGTGGAAAACTTCGTAGGCCCAGGCGGGTATCGATCTGCGGGCCATGCGTGTGGATGTGCGCCATTTCTCACTACACTTCCTCTGTTATGCTCGAGCTATATGTAGTGGTGATACAAACACTAAACACGTCCACATGTAGGTGCTATCACTAAACGGACCCATTAACCTAACGACTATTGCACAGGTAGATGTGTAATTAGTAAATGCTTTGAGGTGTAATGAAAAACCGGCTCATACACCCAGTATGTAGACACACCTTGGTACCGAGCAGGGAAGGGTGTGTGTGTGTGGGGATGCATTCACAAGAAACCAGCTTCCCACTGGGAGATCTGGGTCTGTATGTGGCGTGGTACAGTAGAGATGTGTAATTGAGTACCGGTTGTCATGCTGAGGGATACAGAAAGAAGTCATTAGTTGACAATGAAAAAAGAGAAATCATCCAAGGAAGCGTACGGGGTGATGTGTCAAACGGATGAAAAGGCGAATATTCCATGGCTGCCAATAGATTACGTTCGAATACCGAGATTTCGATGTATTGTACAGAACAGGTCAGAGCCGCATTTGACTTCTTGCTTTCCTCACCAGCAGTCCCAAGCAATTTCCAGTTCCAAACAATCCTTAATTTTTGTTCGAGTGATACACATGGCATCTGCTGGGAATGGTAGTTAAAGGTTGCTGATTCACTTCTACCACTTCCGGTGCTGCTCGGGAAAGGGCTTGAGCGACCAGTTGTTTCTTTTTTCTCATCTACATAAACCGACTATCTAATCAGGTTCTTGAAAACGAAGCTCTCGGGAGGTTTGTGAGAAGCACCGGGTCAAAAAGGTTCATTACCCACCTAAAAAATTTTCGAAAAAAAGACGAGAGAGGTCAGGTTTATATTTATATGACAAAACTGAAGGAGGTAACGCTTGAAATCGGTATAACAGCATGTAGGTATGAAAGAGACGGAACTGCGTTGACATTAGAGTGAGTATACAGCTTCCATGTGACTGGTTTGTCAATGTGGGCGTGACAGCATGTCAGCTGATACCATCGACAGTATCGAAGATGCTTGAAGGGAACGACAGCGCGACAGGAACTAGTAACCAACAACCAACCAACTGGAGGTAGCAGGTTGTTGGTGTGACTAAGGGGCTTGAAAAATGCGGCAGAACGTTTTTTTAATAGTTTTTTCTGTAACTATTAATTGTAGAAGTTGAAAATGACTTTTTGAGATTCTAGGATTCGTAGTCAGCCGACCAACATCGAATCCTCGACGGCCTTTGGAAAAAATTGTAAAAAAATAAAAAAAATCAATACAAATAAATTGGTGCAAGTAAAAACTTAATAATCTAAAAAAAGTTCATAACAACGTACTTTTCTTGCTGTTAATTTTTGCCACGGTAGAATGCTTTGTGGGGAAGCTTTTGGACGAGTTTAGTTCGTTAATCGCTGACCGCTTCATATTGACGGATTCCATTACGAACATCGAGGCCATTCTTGAGTTTGAATTAATTGCATCTTACTCTGTAGGCAATCTTCTTGGTTAGCTGGTCTAGGAGTTGTTAGGGACCGGAAATATAATTGATGGTTTAGAACACTTGAGCGATACAGTCTCGTGGTATCTCCCAAGCATGTCCCATGATCTCTTGAAGTCTCACATGCGAAGAGATCGGTTCACTCAGGTGACTGTAGCACGCGCCTTTTGAACAGATCAGGTTGATGACGAAGGTCCATTTGTTCATTTGTTCGACTACACCCAAGAGAGTACCACATAGTTATAAGCAGAGTTCAGTGGCTATGGCCCTATTCCAACTATTAGGAAAAGAAGGAAGAATCGAGAAAGGAAAAAAAGAAAGAAAGAAAGAAAGAAAGAAAGAAAGAAAGAAAGAAAGAAAGAAAGAAAGAAAGAAAGAAAGA